>CANXYI011045469.1:0-11243 GCA_948208565.1 Hura crepitans
GCTTATGGTCTATAAGGAGAGGATTTATGGTGCTGAATCTTATATTTCTATAATAGTGCCTTTGTTTCAACTTGAAATTGGACATCATTATCTAAGATTATATGATGCGGAATCCCATATCTATAGATTAAATTCTTCTTTATAATCTGGCTATCTCTCTCGCTCCCAACTTCTTAAAAGATTCTGGTTCGACCCATTTTAAGAAATAATCAATAGCTACCCTAATAAAATGATGCCTATTCAAGGCTGTTGGATGTATTTCTCCAATTATGTCTATCCCCCATACAGCAAATGGCCAAGGGGACGATAAACTGTGAAGTTTTGATATTGGTACATGTTTTAAATCTCTATACTGCTGACACTTATGGCATCTTTGCACATACTTTGAGCAATCATGGTCCATAGTAAGCCAAAAGAATTCTTAGCGCATGATTATTTTAGTTAACTCTAAACCATTCATATGTATGTCATAAGATCCTACATGTATTTCCTTCATGACATTTTCCACCTCTCTCTCCTCTAAGCAACAAAGCTGAAGACCATCTGCTTGCCTTTTGTATAGGACCCCATCTACACCAATGAACTGAGTTGACAACCTCCTTAACACCCTTTTGTCCTTATTTATGGCTTCTTCAGGGAAGTCTCCATTCTCTATGTAATTTTAGATATCTTAAAACCATGGCTTATCTTTCTCCTGCTCTATTTCTATTATCTGCTTTGTCTCATAGCAAGGCTTTTTAGAACTAGAAATGATTACTGGTTTCATGATTACCCTTTTTGGATTATCCCATATAGAGACTAGGGTGGCCAATGCATCTGCTAGCTAATTCTCATCTCTTGAAACATGATAGAAGGTGCACATTTCAAATTGTCCACTGATAGATCTTAAGTACTCTGCTTAAGGCATTAATCTTTCTTTATGGAAGGTCCATTCTTCATTGGTTTGATACACTACCAATGATGAATCCCTAAATACCTCAACTATTTTCACACCAAGAGCTAATAATACTTCAAGTCCAAATATGTAGGCTTCATACTCTGCCATGTTATTTGTAACTCTGTGTCTTAACTTCTTAGCTATTGACAATTTTCTCCTTTAAGGTTTACTAAAATTACCCTTACTCTTACTCCTTTACTGTTTACTACCCCATCAAAATACATCTGCCATCCTTGGACTACAATCGAGTTTAGGTTTTCATCTGGGAATTCAAACTCCAACTGCTTACTTTCTAATGGATGATTGGCTAAAAATTCTACAACTACCTGCCCTTTTATGGTTTTCCTTATTATGTACTGAATATCAAATGCTTAAAGTAAGAAAAGCCATTTACTCATTCTCCCTGCCAAAGATAGTGCCATCTGAAGGTATCTTAAGGGATTATGTTTGGATACTGCCTGTACAGTATATGATTAGAAATAGTGCCTCAGTTTCTTTGAAGCTCACACTACTACTAAGCAAATCTTTTCCACTTCTACACATTTGACTTCATAAGGAAGAAACTTCTTATTCAAGTAGTAAATCACAAACTCAACCCCTAACTCATCTTCCCGCACTACCATAGCCCTAACTGAGCTTTCTTCAATAGATAGTTAGAGGACTAATGGCTTTCTATGCCTTGGTGGTTACAAAACTGGAGGATTCAATAGATATTCCCTAATTATGTCAAAAGCTTTCTGACAATCATCATTCCACTTGATCAGTTGGTTCTTTTTGAGTAGTTTGAAAATAGGCTAGCATATGGTGGTGAGCTTGGCTATAAACCTACTGATGTATTATATCTTACCTAAAAATCCCCTTATCTCTTTTTCTTTCTTCGGGATTGGCACTTCTATGATTGCTTTAACTTTATCGGGGTCCACCTCAATTCCTCTTTTACTCACAATATGCCCTAAGAGTTTACCTGAAGTTACCCTAAAAGACACATTTTTTTGGATTCAAGCACAAAGTGTACTTTTTTATCCTCTTAAAGAACTTTTCCAATGCCTCAAAATGTCCTTCCCTTGTAGAGGATTTGATCATCATATCATCAATGTACACTTCCACTTCTTTATGAATCAAGTTATCAAGAATTCTTATGGCCATTCTTTGGTATGTAGCTCTAGCATTTTTTAACCCAAAAGGCATAACCCTATAGCAAAAGGTCCCCCATTCTATGATGAAGCCAATTTGTATCTTATTCGCTATTCTATTCAAAATCTGATTATAGCTGGCATATCCATCCACGAAACTATACATTTTGCACATTGTTGCATTATCAGTCAACACATCTATATGGGCTAACGAGAAGTCATCTTTTGGGTAAGCTTTATTCAGATCCCTATAATCTATGCACATCCTGACCTTACCATCTTTCTTGGTGACCGGCACCACATTGGCTAGCTAGGTCGAATACTGTACCTCTTCCAAGAATTTAGCTTTGACTTGCTTATGCCCTTCTTCTTTTATCTTTTCTACCCATTCTAGTCTCATTCTCCTTAACTTCTACTTCATCGATTTTGCTTTTAGGTATGTGTAGAAAGCATGTTCAGTTACTTCTTGATCCACCCCTAGCATGTCTTCATAGGCCGAAGCAAAGACCTTTTAATACTTTTTTAACATTCTCTCAAATTTAATTCTCTCTTTAGGAGTTATATCAGATGCAATTAAGATCTCTTTAGGATTTTCACTAGTGCCAAGATTAAACTAGGTAGTATTGATTGAATTAATGTCAAACATGTTACGTGTGTTATGATTATAATTATGCATGATGCAGTTAGATGAGACATCACAAAAATAAGCAAAATCATTCATATTATTAACAAAAGAAATAGGAACATCATCATTAAAAATTTCAAGTACATATAAATTCTTAAAAGGGTCTTCAAGAGGGTCTTCTTCTTCCACCTTCTTCTTTCCCTTGTCTTAGAGCATAGCAGTAGTCAGAATCTCTTCCTTACGTTCAACTTCTAGCTTGGCCAGGTTAGTCATGACTTCTTCATCCCAAAAGTTTGAAGTGACTTTTACTTTATTGGTAGCCCAATCAAACACATTGCTAAAAATATCAAATCCCAGTATAACCTTCCCCTTAATTATAGCTAGCTCTGACTCTCTACAGTAGCTGATATTCCCTTTAGCTTAAACAAAACTTTCTCCTAGTGGTGGGATACCTTTTCTTGCCTTCTTTTGCTTTGAAGTCTTTGTAGTATATCCTAACCTCTCCAATCCTTCTATCCCTAAGGCTGAATGGTTGAGATTGAATCTTCTAAAGCATGTCCTAAACCAGCATCGGGTAAATAGTTCATCTTTTTTAGCATATTTACCACTTTAGGATTATCCCCTTCTTCTGAAAAGTCCCAGCAATATGAAAACCATTAAAAGCCTGGTTGGCTTTCTCGAGCATTGAAACCTGATTCTCCCTCATAGCCTTTATTGTCACTATCTCACCCCCATAGGGGATTTTTATCATCTAATGCAGTGTCGATAAAACTCCTCCTAGCTTATGGAACCATGGTCTTCCTAAAAACAGAGAGAAATTCGCAGGGATATTAAACACTACAAACTCCATATCATCTATAATCAGCCTTATTTTGACCTTGACTTTAAAAGTCCTATACATTTGTCTCTTTGTGTTATCATAGGCCATGTTGGTAAGTTTAGACTGAGAGATCATTAAATCTTCAATCCCATATGCGGCTACTACTTTGAGCGGGCACACATTGATTAATGAGCCATCATCAACCATTACATATGCCATGTGCTTACTATTGACTTTAGCTTTTATGTATAAAGGACGATTTCACTAGAGAGCATGCACACATACTGATATCCAATTTCACTACCCATAAAAACCTAAATAAATTAAAAATTTTATTAATTAAATAATTTCTTTACTTATGGAGTTGTAAAAACACTAAAAACCATTTTGGTATGCTTTACTAGTCAACTAATGGGGTCATCATGTCAAAAATTTGGAAGCATAACGGCTGTACTAGGACATTTTCCCAAATAGTAAATCTATTAAAAACATTTTTATAAAGAAATATAGCACATCTCAACTTCAAATAGGTCCTCCTAACCCTTTAAAACTCATCAGCAAAACATAAAGCCTCAAGCTTAACTCAAATAGCATTCTCACATGCAACATCAGTGTTATCACACAGTTCATGCAAGAAAAAAAATAAAGCTTTTACAATAATACAAGTTTAGTTACAAAATAGACTCATAATTTACAGATTAGGCCTAATCTCTTTGGAATCACAAGAGCAACACTAATAACATTTACATCAATATCATTTTACAAAAAGAAACCAAAAGTACCTAAGAAGGGCAGCCTTCGTATTCTCCTATGGGGTAGAAGATTTAACTCTAATCTACTTCTCTGTTACCTATGCATCACAAATAAGCAATACGCTAAGCTTTCGCTTAGTGGTGTAATCACTTTCACTTGATATCCCATTTTAAGCATACTTTTATGCAATATGTGTCAAGTGATTCATTTAAAAATCATATATATGCACACATTATGAATATCACATAATTATGCAATTGTAGCATATACTTGCCTTTAAAAGTGCAAAAACCATATTATGTCTATAAACACATCATCATTGCTCTTAACATAATTAAAATCATTTATATGCATAAAGTAATCATATATATCAGTTAAAATATACACATACTCAATTTTTACATTGTAATGAGCATATCAACATGCATTTTTACCCATTACCATACATATGCATCATTACCGCATATTCGAGTTTCAAGACCTTATATGCACCAACACATCGATTATATGAGTATTAAACTCTACATCATACCACCTATATCATATTAATAGGTTTAACCTGACATTATGTCAAAAATGACCAATGTCAGATATAACACATTATTTAAATTATAAATAACATTATTTTACATTTAACTTATGCTTATATCACAATTATCCTAATTATATGTTTAACTCCTGCCTATACTAAAGAAACAACTATCTAAGGTTGGATAGTAGATATCATTGGCTCGTAGGCCTTGCACCCGAAGGTGACAAACGTTGGACCTAAAGGCAATAAACATTACACTCGAAGGCACTAGTATCCGTAGATACGAAAACACATTAGCCTGCAGGCATCATACCCAAAGGTGATAAACTTTGGCTCAAAAGCCTCATGCTCTATCGACACTTAAACATTGACCCATAGATTTCATACCTAAAGGTAAACATTATAGCTACTAAATCCTTATTGATTAGTCAACTATCTAAACTAGGTTGCCTAATTGTATAGGCTTTATTAAACTTGTCAATTATCTCATTTTAACCATTTTAAATGTATAACATTGTTTATGTCTCAACTTGCATAAACTGTTCCTATTGGCCATTTCACAAACCAGCGAGTCCTAAACTCTCATGCTAAGTAGCATGTGTCACAAAATACATAGCATAGACAAATTAGGCTTACATAGGCTTAAAACACTAAAAGGTCACATTGCTTAAGTGTAAAAGCTAAAAATATCATTTGGCATCATAATCATGTATTATACCATTACATTCATCATTAACATGCACTATAATGTCTAATACCTCACAATTATACACAATGATCACATTTCACATTACCAGGCATTTTACCCAAAATATCGATATTTAGCATTATGCATGAATTATATGACTATAGACATAGAAATAAACCATACAACATTCAAGTTGGCATTTGGCCACCACTAAACACACACACACATGTTAATCATCAAGTGTGCACATTCAAAAAGGCATTTAACCACAAAACATGCTGTATAAGACATTTACGTTCATAAGTCACAATTATGCACATATGGCTCACATGCATGAATTTCAGCCTCCACATACCCAAGGCAATTAAATCACATACACATACACATCTGCAATTTTAAATCATGCTTAGATGCTTAATAACACATCCAAATACTTCTAACCAATTAGCATCATTACCATATAATGGCTTTATACGGTCGTATTACTATATATATGAGCATGTCATCATTCAATAACCATTCAACCAACTTACGTTCACCAAATGCATCTCATTCATGCCACATTTCAACATCCATTAATGATACACATGCGTGTGCACATTAAATACATATAACATCAAAAAATTCATAAATTCACATAATGCATTCCTCCCGAGTTACTCTGCCAAAATTGGGTTTTTTTGTGTCTTCGGGTTCCTTTTGGGACAAGTTTTTGATGGTGGGTTTGAGTGTTTGATGAAATAAAAAGAAGAGAGGAAGGAGGAAGGAGGTATTAGTTTTAGAGGGATTTGGGAGAGGGAAATCAGATAGAAATGGAGGGATTTGGAGGGAATTAGGTATTTATAGTTTTTAAAAATTATTTTCCCCAAATTTTGTACAATTTTTATCCCATCTCAGAAAAAACAAAATTCTCTCATTTATGTCCCCAAAATTAGATAAATTCCTCCTTTAAATTTCTTTAAAACATCGAGCCTAAAAAATGAAGGAAACTAGAAAAATTACTATATTTTTGTAATGACCCGAAAATCCGATTCTTATGAATAGTACTTCTCGAGATGAATAATGCTTCCCGAAACTCGAGTCGCATTAAGTGTATCGATGGGAAGTATTAATTACAAAGAGAATTTTAGGCAAAGTTTGAAGCTAATCCGAAGTCCTTCGGATGGTTAAAAAAGCTAATTAAGATTTTATGGCAGTGTCTTGTGAATAGTTCCATAGGCAAAGCTAAACTGTAAAATAAATAAAAAGTTATTCAAAATAATCCAAAAATATTACAACTTGATACTCAAATATTCCAAATAGTCTAATGGCTTTGGAATCAAAATTTTTTGAGTTTGGGAACTATTTTTACCCAATTTTCGCAATAGAAAATATAATAAATTTTTGGGTTATTATTGAAATTTGGGCACAAGATTTTGAGAGGATTTAGGGAATTTTAGGGATAGGAATGGAGGAAAACTGACTTTCTTATCGGTTATAATAATTTTTCGAAGCAATGAAAAATTATTTTTCAAAAAGTATAAAAGGAGAAATTTTAATCTCCTTCCTACACACACCATAAACACCTCCTCCACCCTATTCCCTTGCCAAAAGCTGTCCCTCTCCACTCTCTCTCTCGTTCTTTAGTTTCTCCTTCCATAGAGGGACCTACTGTAGACACTAGATTTTTGGGGCTCCTATATTCGGTTTGCTTAATGATGATGAAAAGGATAAAAATCCTAATTAATAGGGATTTTTTTACGTTCGAACCAAAGATCTCCAAACTTTTTCCATTAAAAAAAATTGAAAATAGCTATTTTGGGCCCAGAACGGCCAAAATAGCCATTTTGCTTGAGAAAACAGTCGTTTTCAGCCTCGAGAGTTATGTATAAAAATCAAAGGGGTTTTTTCCTTGGCAAGGTTGGTCATTTTGAAGAGAGAGAAAATACATAAAAGAGGCAAAAAAAATACTCTTTCAACTCCATTTTTTGGATTTTTCTAAAGATTCAAGCACCATTTTCAATGTGATCGAGATCTTTCTGAAAGTAAATATACTTGGTGTGTCAACTGACCCATTTTTCTACTATTTTTCATTTTTTTCTTTTCATTTTATCCGTCTACCAGTTAGATGTGATAATTTATTTATGCCATATTTTCTACATTTGTGGGACTGCTCATTTTATTTTTATTTCTGTTTGTTTTTTCTATTTTTGCTTCGCATCCAAGCATATTATTTTTGTCATTTTTGCTATTTTTATTTTCCTTTTTGCATTATCCATTTACCAATTAGATGTGATAATTTATTTGGGCAATATTTTATATTTTTGTGACCGTCTATTTTTATTTTATTTTTGTTTATTTTTTCTATTTTTGCTTTATATACTAATATATTATTGATGTTGTCGTGATGCGAGTTATTTGATTATTTGGGATTTGATTGCTATATTTTTGCCTATCTCATTAAATCTCAGTGAAGTAATCTTTCGACAACCCATCATTTTCTGCTGTCTATTTCATTCCATGTTTTGTGTGCTTTTCTACTAATTTATTTTATTATTGCCTATTTTTGGCTAGATTGTATTTTACGCACTCCAAAATGTAATTTTATTTCTTTTTTATTTATTTAATTAGGATATATTTTAGGTAATTGCCCTATGTTTTATTTTTATTATCGAATTGTTTCCTTGTATATTCCATGAATGCTGTAATAATTAGAAAAATGATTTTTCATGGGATTGAAAAAATAACCAAAATATTTTTATTTAATTAATTGGTGTTTTATGAATAAAATGGATTTTTGATTTTTCTTAATAAAAGTCACAATAAATAAAAATTATTTTCCTAAAATTGACATACGAGAACCAAAGTTCTCAAATTAAATCTATCACCTGATTTTATGTATGACACTTCTAATTTCAATCCCGAAATATTCCACGAACGCCGAATTAGGTAGAAAAATGATTTTCACATTAAAAAGAAATAATAATCAAAATCTTTTTATATCCAATAAATTGGTGTTTTGCTAATAAAATAAATTCTAATTTTTTCTCAATAAGAGTTACAATAAAAATCCATTTTCCAAAATTAGTATACGAGAACCAAAGTTCTCAAACCAATCATCCAATTTTATTAAAAGTCACTACAATAAAATCCATTTTCCAAAATTAGCATATGAGAACCAAAGTTCTCAAACTAATCATTCAATTTTAATAAAAGTCATTACAATAAAATCCATTTTTCAAAATTGGCACATGAAAACCAAAGTTCTCGAGATAATGAACTGTCCAATTTCATATATGATATTTCAATTCTTAACACCTATTTATTTTCCTATAAATATATTTTTGTAAATTCCCATACGTGAATATGTGATTTACTTTAATTGTAAAATGTCACTTGAGAAAAGGAATAACATTATAAATTCAAATCGAATTTCCATATTAATTTGGGGTATAAATAAGAGTAGGGTTTTAAACCGCTCTAGTTTTAGCCCTATAAGATATTTCTCAAATTGGTTTAGGTGGTGACTCCTACCTTGTGGTGCCCAACTCGCTCCTCCTAGGGTAATTAAATAAGAGTGGCCCTAGATTCCTCTAGCTTCCTTCTCATCTTTTGAGACTCAAAGAGTGAGGTTTAGGTTAAGTCTTGGCTATTTTGGTTTGATCAACCCAAGGAAAACATAAAGGATGTGAATAATGGGTACTTTTTACATCATTAATATACCTACTATAGCTTTGATAGATTTGAGTTCTACACATTCTTACATATGCATAGCACAGGCACATGATTAGGCATTAGAGGATGATATCTAGATATTGACATTTTGGTTAGCAATCCTATAGGACAACATGTGATAGTGAACAAGGTATATAAAGAATGTCTTTTCTAGTGTAAAGATATGAGTTTTGTGCCAATCTTATTGAATTGCCTTTCAATGAGTTTGATTTGAACTTAGGCATATGTTGGTTGTCCAAGCATCATGCATTAGTGGATTGTAGACAAAAGAGGATCACAACTCAAGATTGTTAATGGGAAAGAGATCATAATAGGTGAAGGAATAGACTTTTTATAAAATGTTATCTCAGCCACAGGAACTAAAAGAATGATTAAAGAAGGATGTGAAGCAAATCTAGCATATGTGTTTGATACAAAGAGAGAAGAGCTTAATGCAATTTAGATTCCTATTGTGTAATAGTTTTTAGATGTTTTCCTTGATAAGTTAACTAGTTTACCACCTAAATGGGAACTCAAGTTTGGGATTGAGGGTTATCCTAGCACAACACCAATTTCTATAATGCCTTATAGGATGGCTCCTATAAAGTTAAAAGAATTGAATATTCAATTGCAAGAGTTATTTGACAAGGGGTTCATTCGACCGAGTGTTTCACCTTGGGGAGCTCCAGTGTTGTTTGTAAAGAAGGAAAATGAATCATTAAGGTTATGTTTAGAATATAGACAACTGAACAAAGTCACAATTAAGAACAGGTATATGCTACCCCATATTGATGACTTGTTTGAGCAATTGAAAAAAGCTGAAGTTTTCTCTAAGATTGATTTGAGATTAGGGTATTATCAATTGAGAGTGAAGGAAGTAGATGTAGCTAAGATTGCTTTTTAGACTCCATATGGCACTATGAGTTTTTGGTAATGCCATTTGGGCTTACTAATACTACTAAAGCATTCATGGATTTGATGAACTGAGTTTTTTGTCCTAATCTAGACTAGTTTTTGGTTGTATTCATTGATGATATTTTGGTCTACTCCAATAATAGGGAAGATCATAAGTATCATCTTAAAGCTCTTTTGCAAACTTTGAGAGATGAGAATTTGTTCTCCAAGCTAAGTATGTGTGAGTTTTAGCTTGATAAGGTGTCTTCCTTAGGACACATAGCTTCTACAGATGGTATGCAAGTTGATCTAAGCAAAGTATAAGTGATCTTAGAAAGGAAGCCACCTAAAAATATGATAGAGATTAGAAATATCTTGGTTTGGACTAGCTATTATAGGCTATTTGTCAAAGGTTTCTCTATGATTCCAGCAGCTATGGCATGCCTATTATGTAAGAATACTGAGTTTGTTTAGGATGACAAATGTCAAGAGAGTTTTGATAAAATGAAGGCCATATTAATAGAAGCTCTGATTCTTACACAACTATTATCTAGGAAGGATTTTATCATCTATAATGATGCATCTTTGAATGGCTTGGGATGTGCATTGATGTAAGAAGGCAAGGTTATTGCCTATACCTCTTGAAGCCACATGAGAAGAACTACTTGACACATGATCTTGAGCTAGTAGCCATAGCCTTTACATTAAAGATATGAAGGCTATTGGTTTCTATAGACTCATGTGTAGTGGAAATTAAACATTTATGTAACCCCAACAAAGGTTGGAATACCAAAAATTAGAGAAATCACAAAATAAGAATTTACCATAAATTCTCAATGCAATTCCAATTTTTAGCTTTTCACCTCACTGAGTTGTTGCAAATGACAATGATCCTCTCAAGAACACCTCCAAGGTATCGACACTAGTAGCAAATTCAATGAGAACTCTCAAGAAGTGCACAAGTGAATTTTATTTCTAGGTGCTAGTAAGAAATAAAATTCAAGAAGAAATAAAAATGAGAAGGCTTAAAAGAGGTGAATTTGCAGCAACAATAGAAAATTGTTCTCTTTATTATGGCTCTCTTTTTATGAATGACTTGATAAAGGTTTTTATAATTTTTTTTATTCACATTTAGGTCAGATTTTCTAGCCTTTAAACTCCTAAAAGG
>CANXYI011045711.1:0-10158 GCA_948208565.1 Hura crepitans
AAATTATTATATAGGAACTTTATCATCTGACAGTTAAAAAATGAATATGTTAGTTGTAAATGTGATAATACCAAGTGTTCATTAAGACCAAAAGATACTGCTACATTGTCAATGTGTAGTTGGTGTGTCTATTATTTTTAGTTATTAAAAGATATGGTACTGCTACGTGGTATTTCTCAACTAATATTAATAGTCACATCTTTATTTATTAGCAGAAAATGTCATAAAATTGGTAAAAGTAACTTTTCTTGTAAACTTTTAAATGTATTGGTATTTTTTTAGCAAAATTTTTTATTATTACTGATTATTATTAGGATACAAGTTTAGTTATCATCGATGAAATTAAGCCCAAGGAAACTCAATGATAAAAACTATATCTACAATAGTTATTTATCGTAAATATATTTTTTACGATGACATTATATCATAGTTGAAAACTTTAAATTTTGTTACCATTGTGAGCTAAATCAATGGAAATCAATGATGAAAAATATATTTGTGATGGTAATTATTTATCAGTAAACTTATATTTACAATAGTAAATTGTTATTTCTAAAAAGGTTAGCGACAAACAAGTTAACATTATTTCCTACCGCTATTGTTGTCGCTAATATTTCATTTCTATTGTGGCATTATCTACAAATATTTATTAGTGCTAATTATTTCTCATGATTAATATCACCTAAAACATTTATATAAAAATTGCACAGACACACACTAAAATGTTTAAAACTAAATTCAAGTTTAGTTTTCACACCAAATATGTTTACAATTAAATTCAAGTTTAGTTTAAATGCAGTACAACCTATAAATATTTGTCTTCCCAAACTACTTAATCTAATATCATCTTAATAAAAATCATAAAATTCCCCAAAAAAAGTAGCAATAAAATATTAATGTATCTAGAAAGCAACTGATATATTAATTAAAAAATGTGACTAATCATTTTCAAAACTATTTTCTAAGTGCGTGATTATCACTTTGCTATCCTGATTCATTTTTATTATTGGCATCAGTCTGTTAAAAAGCTAGTAATCATGAATAGTAACTTTTTAATGCTTTGCTATGTCGATTTAGTAAGTAGACGAATAAAAATAGAAAAACTAAATTAAAAATCTTAGAGTGGCTAAAAATTGAAAATAGAAACTGAATGCACCTTTAGAGTACTAAATATATCTTGTTCTTTAGGCTAACCATTAAACAAAGAAAACAAAGACAACAAGAACACAAATATTATGATTTCCTTTAGGTTATGAATCATGTATGTGGAAATTTATATACACTATTAAACTTTGAAAATAAAATAGTTCATAATCTATATGCCTATAATTTGCTTGATAGAGGAAAATTCCTTTTCTATCAAATTATGCATGTTAATTGAGTCAACCAACAACATAACTAACCAAATTTTTTGCATAAAAATTTATGCAATAACATTTACAAAAAGAAACATGAAAATTTATGCATTTTCCATATCTAGATGTTAAACAAAAGCTAAAGATCACCCTTTATTTCGTAAATTAAATTTCATTAGTTTAACATAGATGCTTATAATCTCTTCATGCTAAGCAAATCATATTTAATCTCCCCTTCAAATACTACAGACCTCTAGCTCAGCTAGACTAGAATGTTGATGTCAACTTGAAATTAGAGGTTTTTAAGAGATGTACTTAAGTGCACTAATATAGAGGAGAGCTTGGTTGTCTAGCAACGATACAGATTTAGGATCTTGTATGTATGATTCTCCTCCTTCTTTCAGCTATTCACACGAATATTCATCTCACTTTGTTATAAACATACCATCTTTTCTTCAAACATGTCAAATTTACTTATCCTTTCTTCTATCAGGAGGTTAAGAAAGTTGATTTTATATCAGACTAAATATCAATTTATCCCATTAAATTGTTATCAGAATTCAATTGAAGCTAAAATATGTTGCATACAATTTTATTTAAGATTTAGTTATTTTTGCTCCAATATTGATTTATCATAGTTGAGGTATTATGCATAAAATTTACAGCTTAAGGTATTATTCCTGTCAACAATTCTGGATTTAATAGTAGCATAAGCTGCAATCTTTCTATTAAAACTTTATTTCCAACTATCATGATCTAGTCTCAGCATTACAATATTATTTTTTTCCATTGAATTTAGTTTATATTTGCTTACAAATATATGTGGATCTTACTTAACATATTTAGAAGTAAACATAAGTTCTGTATTCGATTTGTACAGCAAAAACAATTTTGTAGAAACTTATCACATTTTAGATTCTAATTTCTAAATATCAAACTTTCAAATGTATCACTTAATTAATTAATTTAGAAATGTTTATTACTATGTAATAAGTTTTCCAAACAAGTTAAAAGACATCTTAAGAAATATAATAGGGTATTATTATAGTAGGGAATAATAAGTTTATAAATTTAAAATTCCTTACATTGATAATTTTACAGTTTACATTCACTAAATTAGACCTAATTTGTAGTAGATGCTGCTAAGTCATTATAAAATTGTTGGTTTCATAAGTCATTATAAAATTGTTGGTTTTATAGTTTACATTCCCTAAATTAGACCCAATTTGTCCTTGTCAATATGAGCCTTATCTCTTTTACTTCTATTTACTTTTAATTTCACTTTTTTTTACTCTTCTTTACTCCCAATCAAATAATAGAAATGTAAAATCAATTAATTCAAAAGTCAACCTTATACAAGATAGCTTAGATCACATTTAAAAGAACCAATCTGAGCCATTTTGTAAATGATACAGATACAAAAACTAGAATTAAGAGGCCAAAAAGCTACATCCAAAAATCCTGGTTAAGTCATCATTAATACGTAGTTGTACCACCCTGATGAAATTCAACAATTCAGTTTTAGTAATGTAAGTAACATTTTCCAATGTTATTTCTATAGAGAAATTTAGGTAATAATGCGACAATCATTTCATAGTAAAATTGTACATTTTACAGTATATCAAATAAAATTTGGCAACAAATTATTACTTTTGTTCCATTACTTATTTGCATTTTGCTAAAACATAGTATTCCTCTTAATAGCAATTTGCTATGGTAAACATTTTTGGTTTATAGCAACTAAAAGTTTTAGAAAAGTATAGAAAAAATAACTGATAAAATTAAACTATTATGCCTAGCATATTACAATTTCTAAAAAGCATATTGGCCTTAATCCTTAACTGTCGAGAATATAAAGGAAAGCAACAAATTATAGATATTACAATACAGTCAAGCAATTATAAAACCATTTCTATAGTTGTAAGGTTAAAGAATAGTGAGATTAATAAGCAAATTTCATCTAACAAACACACAATATTCGTAAACATGGTCCCATATTATCTATTAAAAAAATAAATAGTATGTCCTATTATATCAATAGAATTTTAGAAAGTTTTGTAGAGTTTTGCTACTAATCATCTCCATAATAGTCGTTTGTAATTTAGCAACATTCTATTCAAGACTTTACAAGAAATGTATTATAAAGAATAGATTTATAATTAGACCAAAGTTTACTAAAAATATAATTTAAAAGAAATAGAATTGTAAAGGTTAGTTCCCTTAAAAGCAAAATTTTAAAGACTAAGTCTGCAAAAGTCAATTTTGCAAAAAACAAAATTGCAGCATGCAACACTCCATGTTTGTCTTAAACTTGATTCTTGTAATGTTTACTGGCGTCTTCATATTAAGTACAATTAACCCTATATAATTTATTAATTTTTCTCATTTTTAACATACATAAAAATTACATTAGTCATATCATGGCCATAATTAAGGAAAAGATAGCTTTCGTGGCATATGAGGTCTTAGTATAGAATCAACTCCAATTCATTACCTCTACAAATAACTCCTTTATGACTCGCAATAATACTATCTTTACTAATTTGGTCTATCATTTAATATTCCAATCATAAAATCCTTATGGGTGTGTTGTTATTATCCCTAATCATTCGTAGGACTCTAATAGTAAAACTACTCTACCTTTCAATTTGGTTTTCATTAATTAGTAGTAGTAATCCTCATATCTATTTTTTGTAATTTAACATCACCTCACTAGTAATAAACATTCATTTATAAATTATTTATGTGAGGTTTCTTTCCATTGTATCTTTATAGTTCTTTTAGTTCATGTCCAATTAATGGAAATATTGAATTGAACAACAAAATAATCTCCCAATTAACAATCTATTGCTGTGATTTTGTGAATTTCCTAACTTTCATTTCCAACCTTTTAACATTTTGTTAACCCTTCTATGGCCCAACTTAATCACTAAAATAATAATTATCTTTTTTCTCGTCACCTTAACATCCTAACCATTACTAATAGGTTAACAAAAAGGTAACTAACCATAACTTAAATATAGTTGCTATAAATTATGATGAAATGCTAAATACTCGGGTTGCATAACACACTTATTTGCACATGCACATATATATTTCATTAGTCACTGCACTATATACTCATAATTCTCTTTGGCTTCAACCTAACAACTCACCTTTAATCATTAACATTCTATTTTCTAAGAAATTTAAATAAACATAGCTGAGAGGAGTTAATTAGCACAAATCTATCCTTTTCTGGTAGCAACTGACATAGCTCTAAGTGACCTTGTATATCTATAAGACACGTTATATTAATTTGCAATAGGGAATTAGCAATCAAACTACAATTTCAATGAAAGAAAACTAGTTCAGTAACTTACTGAATCAAGGATCACACTACAATTTCAATGAAAGAAAGCTAGTTTAATGACTTAGCATGAGTATAGTGGCTCCACACTGAGGCAATAAAATATAATTAATTAAGCTATTGATAAGGTGAATTTCATAATTAATTCTAGCAGAAATGTTTAACAATAACCAATACCCTTAGGGACACCTAAGTGATCTCCTAATAAGTTATAACAAAATTCTTAAAGGTTGAAAATAACACTTACCTTATTCTAAAATTGAAAATAGCCTTAAATTACCAATTTCCATCCTATGAATCACAATATCTCCTTTAGCAATAGTAGAACATGATAATTTTCTACCAATTCCCCCTTTGCAGTGATCATTAGACATGCAGTTTAGTAGATAGGTTTTGAGATTTATAAATTATACCTCAAATTCTCACTCAATTCTCATTACTACATAAACACTAATTTCATGCATTAATTTTATTTTACTCGAATCAAAATGGTAGTGAAGAATTACATTAGAGTATTAACTATTCGACTACTAATTTTCACAAATAATAACCTTTGTTTCTTTCTTTGTTCCCTTTTTTCACCGAACTTCCATGTGGTCCCCTTTCTTTCAAAGCCAAAACTCAATCTCAACAATTTCATACGTATAGGGAATTTAAAGAATTTCTCCATTCTACTCATTTCTAAAAAAGAAAATTAACAATAAAAGGAACTGGGTAAATGCATATCAAATTTAGAGGCTCTAATCCTTTTTGATTTCTTCTTCAACTAGACAATGAATTTGTGTTCTTTTTCCTCAATTGGCTTCCCAAATCCTCTTTTGAATGGAAACCAATTGCTTCTAACATTCGGTCTTTTTTTCCTTTTTCTCTTATCCTCCTTCAAGCTTTAATTTCTTCTTTTTTGTGATGTTCTGATTATACTTCTAAATTCTGTGTTTTCTACTTATGGCTTTTGGTTTAGCATTTCTTATTTCCTATTTTATGTCTTTTGATTCTTGAGACAATTATGAGAAGGGAATGTATTTGAAACAAAAAATTTGTAGAGGGTTTTGTGGGTAACCTTGTTTTAGTCCCCGTCTCTTTCTTTTCTTTTCTTTGTTCTATTATACTTTTCCTGTTGCTTCTTTATCCTTTTAAATTGGTTTTGTGAGTTGAAGATTTTTAGGGACCTAAATTCAATAGAGAATTCAGTGGAACATATGGTACTCTTCCACTATACCATTATCTCTCTTTAATTTTATGTGTGTATATATTTAATTATTTATGGAAGAGTTTAATTATTTTAATTTAATTAGCTTTAATTACTCAATCCAATTATTTATTTTCTCGATATTGAATTCTCTTCCATAAATTCTATTTTAACCCCTATTTGAACTCTTAAATAAACTTCTAGTCTTATCTATCATAACTTAAAATAAATCCTCTAGTTCCATTGCCTGACCTAAGGTCTAAAACTCTCGGGGTGTTACATGTCTTTCGATCTTTTATTCCTTATTTTTTTTGCTCCTTTATCACTTTAAGTCTTTGTTCTTTTAAATCTCTCTTTTAATGTAACATATTCTAATTACTTAAATAAATGTGATTCTTCATTTTCTAATTCATTTCCTTAATTTGTTTTTACCTTCTTTTAATTTTCTAGCCTTTCAATCAATCCCTTAATTCACTTAAGTTTTCCATTCTATTGTTACTCTCCCCCTTTTCTTTGGAAAGGAAATCCCCAATTGATATGAATTATTACTTCATTTTTAGCATTTACAATTAATTCAATAATTTATTCACTTTTAATCTCATAAGTCCAATTTGACTTACTTAAGTATTTTCATTTTCCTCTTTTGAAATTCTCTAAATTTTTATTTCTTTAAAACCCCTTGTGTTATAATAGTGTAGTTTATAAATATCAGATTCTTTGTTTCCCTTTTTGTATATTTCTAAATTTTATGATTTCTCCCTTTTACATAATTAAATTCTATTTCTTTTGAAATATGCAAAATCTCTATAAAATAACAAAAGTTCTTAATTTTTTATCCAAAAGTTCTCTTATTTTTCATTTATCTCCATTTAAGTATTCTCTTTCTCTTAGCTAGATTTAGGGTGTTACAATAACAATGATAAATAATAATTAATTTTTTGTTAAATAATTGTAGTGTAACTAGTAATTCAATTAGAAGTTATTAAAAATTTTAATTGATCCCTTAAAAAATCTACACTTATTTCCAACGGCATTTATTAAATCTTTGCAAATAGTTTTTTTACAACTCCATATAAAATGCTATTGCAAAAAGTATGGTGCCATAATTTTTCCTCCAAAAAATTTATCAATATTTGTAATGACTTTTGATAAACTTTAGCAAACATATACTTTTTGTGATGACTTATAATGATCTGTCACAAAAAAGAGCCAATATTTCCCTCTAAAAAGCATATTAGTGATGGCTTATTATACTATTAGTTATATATAACTGTGGTAAGTAGCTAACATTATTTACTACTACATTGTAATTTACATTGCTAAAAGTCTATTAATGACAACTTTTAACAATGATTTTTAAAAAATTGCTAGAAAATGATAGTTTTTTTTTAGTGGGGGCATTCATTGCGATTGCTACCCTAATAAAGAAAATAATGATAGAAGAAAGCCATAACCCTGTAATAGAATGGAACAAAAAAAATTATAAGTATCACAAAAATCTAGTTGGATGGAAAGCATAAAACAATATCTAAAGTACAAAACTCTACCAAATGATGAAAATGAAACATGAAGGATTGTTAGGAAAGCTTTGCAATACTTAATCATAGATAGACAACTATACAAGAGAGCGAAAATGTATCCATGGCTAAAGTGCATTCTAGAGGAAGAGGAGATTATGTCATAAAAGAAACACATGAAGGAATATGTGGTGCTTATAAAAGTGCCTATTTGGTGGTCAGAAAGGCATTACTCTTTAGCTATTTTGGCTAATTATGCATAAAAATGCACAAAATGTTATACACAAATGCTTACAATGCCAAATTCATGGAAGGGTATTGAAAAAACCTTCAGCTTTATAGTAACCGGTCAAAATTTGCCGGCTATTCGACTAATGGGGCCTTGACATCTTAGGACCTTTTTCAACAGCAAAAGGGTAGCGAAGGTTTCTAATAATAGCAATCAAGCAATTTACCAAATGGGTAGATGTGGAGCCAATGGCCATAATAACTACTGAAAAGACTAGAAGTCTTGCATGAAAGGAGATTATATATAGATTTAGACTACTTAGAGTAATTATTACAGATAATGGCAAACAATTTGATTCAGTTGTATTTAAAAAAAATTCTACTATAACCTTAAAATTCAATTAAGATTCATCTCAGTCGTCCATCCTTAAATGAGTGTCATGATTAAAGTAACAAATAAAATGATATTAGAAAGGTTAAAGAAAAGGTTGGGCAAAGCTAAGGCAACTGGGTTAATGAACTACCTAGTATCATATAAGCCAATTGAACAATAGCTTGAACAGTAACAAGCAAAATACTATTCTCCTTAACTTATGGATCTCAGGTGGTAATACCCATTAAAATCGGACTCTCATCTTACAGAATAGATATGTTTGACAAAGATAAAGAAACTAATGCCAAAGAATGAAGATCGGAACTAGACATGATTGAAAAGAAAAGAGAAATGGCAATGATAAAGGCCAATACTTACAAGCAAAAAATCTCTAAATATTACAATGCTTATATCAAATAAAGACAATTTTAGGTAGGAGATTTAGTTATAAGAAGATGTTGGACAAGGCAATACAAGGGTAAAAAAGTTAATGCCTAACTAGGAGGGACCATATATAATGTCTCGAAAGGTTAGAGCTGTGACTTACAAATTATGAATTATGGTAGGAAGGGAAGTGCCAAAGACTTAGAATATAGAAAGTGGAAAATAATATTTTGTATAAAAAATTAAAAGCCTAAATAGGGTTAAGTATTGCAGAGGCTAAAGATGCCTAAAACTATTAAAATAGCTATAAAATTAGTTAACAAATTCTTTATTTAATAATCTTTTATAGGCATAACATGCCAAAGAATAAGAGTTATTATAGGCATAGTGGCCACAGATTATATAATTTATTTTATAAGGCATTTTAGCCTAAATTTTATTTTAGTAAATCATGTAACTTTAAAACATGTAAAATACTCAAAGTATAGACTTTAGTCTAAAATAGACAAAGACAAAAATGTGTGAAGCACCACTTTAAGTACAAGTTGAAACCTGGCATAAAAAGAATAAGTATAGAGCGTATGTTTAAGATCAAGATATTGATAAGAAAAATCATTCAAAATAATAAAATAGAAAGTAATTCTTTATATATTAAAAAGGGTAAATACAGAAGTTTAGCACATTAGGAAATATAAAATGAACAAAGAAACAAAAGAAGTAATCAATTAACTTTCTCCTTCGAAGGGTCCGTAAGATAAGAAGGACCCCTTAGTCTGTGTTTAGAAGCTCAATATATTTTACCCAAGAAAAGGCTATTTTTGAGTATCTCTTTTCAACCTAGGACTAAATATGGAATTGCATGGTGTTAATAGCTCCACCAAGCTCATTGATCACCTCTTTTTCCTTAGCTTCTATATTAGCAATGTGTTTTTCCTCAAGATCTTCATATTTTTTCTTCTTAACTAAAAGAGCCTCTTGGAATTTTGTGATCTTTGCATATAACTCCTCAATCTTAGTAGCTCATGAGGATGCAACCTACTTTGCACCATCAAGTTCTTTAAGTTTAGCCTACAAAGCTATCCAATCAGCCTCTGTAGCATTAATAGTTTTATTGCCTAATTTTTCCATGGCTGTGATTAATTAAACACTTTGTTTGACTAATAAATTAATAGTCATTTTTTATTTTTGCCTTAAAATGATAGGAAGCAAAGTAAAGGGAAAATATCTCAAAAAGATGACTAGAGCCAATTACAACCAATTTGTTGATGTTTTTAGTGCCAATGCATCTTTATCTTGTATGATTAAGGGCCAAATTCGATGATTGCTTAAAGTACTTAACTGTATATGGATTTCAAATAGAGGCTTTTTTCCTAAAAAGTTGTTTGAGCTTATTCTTCATATCCCAACGGGAAGGTAACTTCAAGAATATCCTCATAAGATAGATCATTTTTTGGTAGTTTTTTAGTGGAAGTATCCATAATGTCAGAAGTAAATTAGGTAGCAATGAGGAGATCAATTTGTTTAATAGGCAATCCTTCCGAATGGTGCTCCTTTGATGAGTATTTGACTTCTTGACTCCTCCTATTCCTTATGTCAACTTTTGCTTTCTTTGCAGCTTTTTAAAGAGCTTGTAATTTGGTAGCCTTCATATCCTTGATACTTGCACATAGAAAGAACATCAAAGAATATAAGTATAATTAAAAAAGAAAGGCATAAAAAGACACCATTTGAAATTACAAGAGCAATTTGCCCTTTAAGGGGGT
>CANXYI011045717.1:0-16235 GCA_948208565.1 Hura crepitans
GCAGGGTGACAAAAGGAACGACAAAGGGAAAAAAGGCATGATCAGACCTCATGTGTCCATTTTGACTCAAAAAGTAAGTGTAATCTCTATAATATGTTCAATAAATATATGCCCTAAATGGTTGTGTATGTGTATGAGAAAGGTTATTTTGAGAATTTGAATTTAATGAATGAAAGCCATGAAATTTTGATAATGCCATGACCTTTGCATGACTTTTAATATGTGTGTGATGATGAAGATGAGAATGTGAGTGTACATTCTCATAAGGGCCAAAATTAATATGGATAAGCATAAGGGTCGCAATATATATTATATGATGTATTTGAAATGAATATGTATTTAATGCTTATGGCATGAATTATGTAAATGGTATGAAATTTATGATGCATGAGGAATGTGTAAGAATAGAGTGAATGAAGGGTGTAAAAACCTTTATGTGGTCAAAATGTGCATGTTGGTTTGTTATGTGTATATTTACTTAATATGTAATAATTATATGTTAATTACATTATTGATGTAATGAGAATATGGCATTTGTGAAACATGCAATCAAAAGAATGCTTTGGATAGGAATGATGAATAGGTCGAATGGTTCAAGCCATAAAAGTGTGTCTTGTATATGCTAAAAAAGCCTAAGATTGTGAAGTTATATAATGCTAAGTGATGTTGTGCATTAGACCAAAAATTTATATTTAATGGTGCATGGAATTTAAATATTATGAATACATAAAATTCTATAATTACTTGGCATATGAATTGTGTACATGCTCATTTATGAGCTAAGTTGGCCAAATGATATATGGCCCAAGTTAAGTTGTTTTTGTCATGAAAAATGGCTTATAATCTTAATAATGAGTAACTAAAAGTGAAAGAAGCAATATGTGTGCATTTTTAGTAAAATGGACATATCATATGTCTAAATGTTTTGTGATGTTTATAAGTGCATATATGTTCATGCCTCTTAAATGTGATGTCTATGTCATGTTTCATCATGGGAATATGATTTTTAAGAACCATAAAAGCCATTCAAATGGCATACATAGACTATATAAGCAAAATAAACTAAATTAAGAAGGAAAATTTTAATAAATGTAATTAATAGCCTATTCAAGTAAAATAACCTAGTCAAATAGGTTAACCAATCAATTAGGGTTATTAGTAGCTGCTAGGGTACATCTGTGCCTTTATATGTTGGTTGATAGACCTATGTTATTTGGCAACCTTTTGGTCCTATGTTGATATCAATTTTTAGGCCTAAATTGGTAAATGGACCCTCGAATTCATAATTTCGTCATAATGGCCTTATGCATGCTATGTTAGTCTTTGGGCTTATGTTGATATTGGTCTATGGACCTATGTTATGAATTAGCTGATGGGCCTATTTTATAATCAATTTTTGGACTTATATTGGTAGATGACTTTCGGGTCATTTGGAGGTCGTACTGGCCATCCACCCTATTATCTATAGGATTTTTATTTTCATTGATATAGGTAATTAATTAATTAATGATAAAAAGGAACATGCATATTGAGAAAATGTTGTAAATTGTGAATTTTAGATAACATGCATCATATCATGAGTTATTTGACATTATGTGCATTTTTACAACTTAGCACTTCTATTATACATGTACACACCCATTATTACATTGATGTGAATTTTATTATGCTGAAACGCTTATGAGTAAATATCTAATTATACATAAATACAAATGTTATGGCATATCATAATGATTACACCACTAAGCTCTCGCTTAGCACATTGTGTTTTCTTTGCAATGTGTAGGTTCAAGAAGAATAGGTTAAGCTTAAGTCTCAATGCAATAAGATCTATAAGTGAATATTTATTTTTTGGTACATATTTTGTTATATATATATATATCAGTTATGTGATGTAAAAATGAAAAAAAGCACTTATATGTTGTAAACTATGGAAAATAGACCTACACAGTGTAATCTTTTTGTATTAAAACTATCAATGTTTTGTAACCTTATTAAATATGGTTTTTAAATGATTTGCTTATATGAATCTCTTTCTGAGGTTGAGATTCTATTTTATGTTGTTGACTAATTTGGATTGATTAGAGGATCACAAAAGGAGTGGTTTGAGGTTGAATCAATATAAAAGTGTTTGTTTTTAATATAGGTCTCTGGAAAATTTGGGATAGTGCCTCGATATAGCCTTTATACTATTGGATTTTTAACAGGAGGATTTCTAAGTTATTTTTCCAATTAAGTTTTTAAAAGTGTTTTTGTAAACTCATATTTTCATAAATCAAGCATTTTGATAACAATAATTGTAAACACATTTTTAATATGTTAAGATAAGGTAGTTCAAATATTATGCTATGTGAATGCTCTCTATTTAGGTCTAAGAAATGGATCAGGTAGAGGGTGTCACATTTGATGGTATCAAAGCTCTGATTTACGCATTGCTTGGTACACACATGGGTGTTTTAAGACTAAATACATATGTCAAATGATTTATATTATTGAGGCTTATGTATTGTTCCTCTACCTATTGTTAAGATAAGTCATACATCACACAGTGATGAAGAAGTCAAAAGCCATGCTCTGACAACTATTAGGCAAGAGGCTCTTAGAAGAGGGTTAATTTCTTAAAGCAATGCTAGACAAGCATCGTCAGTAGCATGAGTACTGTCTATTTTCCTTCAGGAGATGTTAGACTTGTTAAGACAAGTTGCTATTATTGCACCTACTACACTAGTACCATAGCCATCACAACTGATATCTCAAGCACTCCAAAAGATATACCTTGAGAAGATTAAAAAGATAGGGGTTAAGGATTTCAAAGGTGAGAGAGCTATAGATATTGGTAGAGTAGAGTATTGGTTAGATAGGATAGAGAAGATCATGAAGCAGCTAAAAAGTTCCCCTAAGGAAATGGTTATTTGTACAACCTCTCTCCTATTAAAAAAGGCATACCAGTGGAGGGTTACAACCACAGAACAGAAGGCTAAAAAGGATTTGACATGGGACTTCTTTCTAGAAGAATTCCATAAGAAGTATATTATATAGAGGTACTTAGATAGTAGAAGACAAGAGTTTATAGACTAGAGACAAGGCTAGAAAACTATAGTAGAGTATAAGAAAGACTTCATTATGCTGAGTAGATATGCCAAGGATGTGGTGCAGACTGAAGTCGATAGATGTAAAAAGTTTGAAAAGGGGCTCAGCATTGAGATTAAGACTCAAATTACTCCTATAAAGATTAAAGACTTCACAGCTCTCATAAATGCTTGTTATATAGTTAAAGAATGTCAAAAAGAGAGAAGAGAGTTATATCAGAAGAAGAGGTCCTATAACCAGGGAGTGGCTAGTGAGGCTCTGAATCAAGATAAGAAGTTTAAGGGAAGTCAAACTGAGGGGCAATCATAACATTTCCAAAGATAAGGTCAGTCCCAGAAGTATAGACAGGGGGCCTAAAGTAAAAAGAAGCAATAGTCATAGGTGGCCAATACACTAGGCTCTATAGTTAGGAGTAATCCTATACCTTAGTGCCCTACATGCCATAAGAGACATAAGGGAGAATGCTAGAGTAACAAGTTGGGAGTATGTTATGCTTGTGGTTTACCAAATCACTTTATCAAAGACTATTCGAAGAGATCTGATATTGGTTAGGGATCTACAAATGCTTCTCAAAGAGGAGACTGAGGTGATAGGAGAGATAGGACAGAAGAAGCTCTAAGGGCCAGATCTAAGATTAGAGCAGAGCCTACAACACTAGCTAGGTAGTATGTTATTAGAGCCAAGGAGAAGGTAAACTCTCCAAACATTATTCATGGTACCTTTTTTCTCTTTGACTCTCATGCTTTGGCTTTAATAGATTCGGGGTCTACATACTAATATATATGCACTACATGGGCATAAGACTAGGTGGGGTTAGTTTTAGAGCTTCTTGACCTAGAAATTATGGTTAGTAACCCTAGAAGCCACTATGTGATAATTAACAAGGTTTACAAAAAGTGTCCTTTGATGGTACAAGGACACCAATTTTTAGCTAACCTTATAAAGTTGCCTTTTAATGAATTCAACTTAATCTTAAGTATGGATTGGCTAGCTAAGTACCAAATGATTATGGACTATAAGGAAAAAAGGTTATGTCTTAAAGTTGAAGATGGTATAGAGATTACAATTGTGAGGGAAAGAATAAATTTTCTCTCTAATGTTATCTCGATTATTACAACCAGAAGGTTGATAAGAAATGGTATCAAGCTTTCTTAGCTTATGTGTATGATACATGCAGTAGAGAGTTAGATGCCAATTTTATACCAGTAGTGTCAAAATATGTAAATGTTTTTCTTAAAGAGTTACTAGATTTTCAATCTGAATGGGAATTCGAGTTTAGTATTGATGTTTTACTTGGCACTGCTCTAATGTCGATAGCTCCATATAGAATGGCTCTAACTGAACTAAAGGAGTTGAAACTTCAATTGCAAGAATTGCCTAATAAAGGTTTCATAAGATCATGTGTATCACTATGGGGAGCACCGATTTTGTTTGTGAAGAAGAATCATGGTTCTTTTTGGTTATATATGGATTGTCGATAGCTGAATAAGGTGACCATCAAGAAAAAGTACTCTTTGCCATAGATAGATGATTTCTTTGATCAACTTAGATGAGTTAGGGTGTTTTCTAAATTTGATATGAGATTTGAATATTACTAGTTGAGGGTTAAAGAGTTAAATGTGACCAAGATTACTTTCAGGATGTATTATGGCCATTATGAGTTTTTGATAATGCCATTTGGGCTTACCAATGCTTCAGCAACTTTTATGGATTTGATGAACCATTTGTTCATGCAATATCTCGATCTGTTCATAATGGTTTTTATTGATGACATCTTGGTTTATTCTAAGATCATAGAAGAGCACGAACAACATTTGATGATAGTTTTTCAAATTTTAAGAGAAACGAAGTTTTATGCCAAGCTCAACAAGTGTGAGTTTTGGCTAAGTGAGGTGTCTTTCTTAAGGCATATAGTTGTGGTAGATGGTATTCGAGTTTATCCAAGATTAAAGTGGTTATACAATAGAAACCATCCAGGAATACAATAGAGATTAAAAGTTTCCTTAGTTTGGCTAGGTATTACAAATAATTTGCCAAGGGTTTATCTTTGATTGCAGCACTAATAACTCATCTATTGAGAAAAGATGTAAAGTTTATATAGGATGTTAGGTGTCAAGAGAGCTTTGACAAGTTGAAAGCTATGTTGACATAAAATCTTGTTTTTATATAGCCAGTGATAGGGAAAGATTTTACCATCTATAGTGACACATCTCATAATAGATTCAAGTGTGTGCTGATGCAAGAAGGCAAGGTTATTGCTTATGCTTTGAGGTAGTTGAAGCCATATAAGAAGAACTTCCTTACTCATGATCTAGAACTAGCAACAATAGTGTTTGCTTTGAAGATTTAGAGACACTATCTCTAAGGAGAGAAGTGTTATGTTTATACAGATCATAAGAGTCTGAAGTATCTTCCTACCCAGAAAAAGTTAAACTTAAGACAGAGATGCTAGATGGAATTGATTAAGGATTATGATTGCTTAATTAACTATCATTTAGGAAAGGCTAATATAGTGGTGGATGTTATTAGTATTAAGTTCATGTTAGCTATGAAGGCTATGAATATCATGTTACGACTACTGGATGATGATGCTTTATTGGCAGAGATATAAGTAAAGCCTAGTTTGCTGCAATAAGTGAAGGATTCTCAGAAAGATTATTATAGACTGATGAGTGTGATTAGTGCCATTTAAGAAGGGAAGCCCACTGAGTATGAGATAAAGAGTGATGGTTATTTGTATTACCATGATAGGATTTGTGTACTGGATATGAAAAGGCTGAAGAAATAGATTCTATAAGAGGCTCATAATACTCCTTATGCTATACATCCTAGTAGGAACAAGATGTATCAGGATTTGAAGACTTTTTATTAATGGCCTAGTATGAAGAGAGATGTATCTAAATTCATGACCAAGTGCCTCACTTGTCAGTAGGTGAAGGTAAAACGTCAAGTTCCATCTAGATTGCTACATCCTATAGTAATTCCAAAATAGAAATGGGATAAGGTCACTATGGATTTTGTGGTTGGTTTATCAATGACAAAAAGCATATGTGACTCAGTTTGGGTGGTGGTAAATCACTTGATGAAGACTGCTCATTTCATACTAGTCTGAATGGACTATTCTCTAGAAAAGTTGGCTAAGTTATACATTAATGAGATAGTCAAATTACATGGAGTGCTATCTTTCATTATATATGATCAGGATCTAAGGTTTACATCAAGGTTTTTGAAAAAGCTTCATAATGCCTTGGGTACTTAGTTGAGCTTCAATACGACATTTCATCTGTAGACTAATAGACAATCAGAAAGGGTCATTTAGGTAGTCTTTCAATGCTTAAGTGATTGGATAGTTAGTTATGTATAACATTATGCTTATGATAAATCATGTTTATTAGGTGCTTGAGGACATGTTAAGGAGTTATGTCATTGAGTTCAAGGGTAGTTGGCATCAGTATCTGTCATTAGTAGAATTTGCTAACAATAACAATCATCAAGCAAGTTTAAAAACCGCTTCTTATAAAGCATTATATGGAAAAAATGTAGAACTCCATTATGTTGGAATAAGCTGAGTGAGATAAAACTTATGGGACCAAACTTGATTCAGGATGATGAAGAAAAAGTCAAAATCATTAGAGATAAATTAAAGGTAGCATCAGACAAACAAAACTCGTATATTAACCTAAAGAAGAGAGATGTACAGTATGAAGTGGGAGATAAGGTGTTTCCTAAGGTTTCACCTTAGAAGAAGGTTTTACAGTTTGGGAAGAAGGGCAAGTTAAGTCTGAGGTTTATTGGTCTATACAAAGTGATAGAATATGTAGGACCAGTAGCCTATAAGCTAGCTTTGCCTCCTGAACTTCAATAGATGCATGATATCTTCCATGTGTTTATGCTATAGAGGTACAAATCAAATCCTTCGGATGTTATATCAACTAAAAAAGTTAAAGTTAGATCAAATCTAACATATAAGAAGGAACCTATGAAGATTTTGACAATAAAAGTGAAGAAACTTCAGAACAAGTCTATGCCTTTGGTGAAAGTACTTTGGAGACATCATGGCATGGAAGAAACCACCTAGGAGATAGAAGCTCAAATAAGGGAGCAGTATCCTCATTTGTTTGAACTAGGTAATTTCGAGCATGAAATTTCTTTCAAAAGGGGAAGAAATGTAATGCCCGAAAAATCTCAATTTTTATGAATAGTACTTTCCCAGGATGAATAGTGCTCTTAAGACTCAAGGTGCACTAAAGTTACTAGATAGAAGTATTAGTCATATAATAATTTTGGGCAAAGTTTGAAATCAATCGGAGTTTATTTGATTAGTTAAAAAAGCTAAGAAAGTTTTTACGATACTGTCTTGGGAATAGTGACCAAGGCAAAGCTAAACTGTAAATAATTTTTAAAGTTGCTCAAAAAATTATAAAAGCTATGCAATTTGATACTTAAAATTCAAACAAGTCCAATGGCACTAGAATCGAAATTTTTAGAGATCGAAAAGTATTTTTACTAAAATGCAATTACATGAAATTTGGCTTTTTAATCTAGTTTTTCACGATTTTTGAGCTACTATATTTAAAGACTATTAGGGCATTAATTTATTTAATTTTTTCAAGAAAAATTAGAGGAAATGAAAGTGATTTCAATTTTAAAATAATGGAAGAAAAGGGGAAATAATTAATTCTTCATTTATTTCTACACCCATATATAAGTCAAATTTTCATAAGTTAGTCAGCTGTTGAATAGTGCCAACATCTCCTCCCTTCTCGCCTTGTTCCAGCCAATGCCTCCTCCCCCAAAATCTCCCTTTTTTTTTTATTCTTCCATCTCCCATTATAAGCAAAATTAAGCAATGAAAATTTGATGGTAGCCCCTCAATGGTCTCTAGGAATAGTAAGAAGCAAATTTTTGTGAAAAGTTATCGTAGAAAGTTCAATTTAAACCTAATGAACAGTACCCATTTTTTTATTTAGGTAAGTTTTTTTTAACTCTAACTTTTTCCTACATTCCTCGAGTGCCTAAAAGTACTGTTATGTGATCGATTTTAATTTTTAACGATCTTATAATTTTATATGGATTTTAACGAAACAAATCAATATTTCACAATTAAGCAAAGTGACAAAAGGAATGACAAAGAGAAGGAGAAGGTGTGATTAGGCCTTGTGTGTGCATTTTAACTCATAAATTAAGTGTAATCACTATAATATATTCAATACATGTATGCCCTAAATGGTTTTGTATATGTATGAGAAAAGGTGTTATGAGAATTTGAATATAATGAATGAATGCCATGACCTTTGCATAACTTTTAATATGTGTATGATGATGAAGATGAGAATGTGAGTGTACATTCTCATAAGAGCTAAAATTAATATGGATGAGCATAAGGGTCATAATATGTATTATATGATGTATTTGAAATGAATATGTATTTAATGCTCATGGAATGAATTATGTGAATGACATGAAATTTATGATACATAAGGAATGTGTAAGAATAGAGTGAATGAAAGGTGTAAAACCCCTTATGTGGTCGAAATATGCATGTTGGTTTGTTATGTGCATATTTACTTAATATGATAATTATGTGTTAAGTGAATTATTGATGTAATAAGAATATGGCATTTATGAAACATGTAATCAAAAGAATGCTTTAAATAGGAATGATGAATAGGCTAAATGGTTTAAGTCACAAAAGTGTGTCTTGTATATGTTAAGGAAGCCTAAGAATGTGAAGTTATATAATGCCAAGTGATATTGTGCATTAGGCCAAAATTTTTTGTGTAATGGTGCATGGAATTTAAGTATTATGAATATGTAAAATTCTATAATTACTAAGCATATGAATTATATACATGCTTATTTATGAGCTAAGTTGGCTAAATGATATACGGCCTAAGTTAAGTTGTTTTTGCCATGAAAAATGGCTTATAATCATGCTAATGAGTAAGCTAAAAGTGAAGGAAGCAATATGTGTGCATTTTTAGCAAAATGGACATATCATGTGTCTAAATGTTTTGTGATATTTATAAGTGCATATATATGCATGCTTCTTAAATTTGATGTCTATGTCATGTTTCATCATGGGAATATGATTTTTAAAAACCATAAAAGACATTCAAATGGCATATATAGACTATATAAGCGAAGTAAACTAAATTAAGAAAGAAAATTTTAATAAATGTAATTAATAGCCCATTCAAGTAAAACAACCTAGTCGGATAGGTTGATCGATTAACTAGGGTTATTAGTAACTGCTAGGGTATATATGTGCCTTTATATATTGGTCGATGGGCCTATGCTATTTGGTGACCTTCGGGTCTTATGTTGTTATCAATCTTCAACCTACATTGGTAAATGGACCCTCGGGTTCATAATTTGGTCGTAATGGCCTTATGCATGCTATGTTAGTCTTTAGACTTACGTTGATATCAATTTATAGACCAATGTTATGATTCAATCGATGGGCCTATTTTATAATCAGTCTTCAGACTTCAATTGGTAAATGACTTTTGAGTCATTTGGAAATTGTACTAGTCATCCACCCCGTTATCCATAAGATTTTCATTTTCTTTGTTATGGGTAATTAATTAATTAATTAACAATAAAAAGGAACATGTATATTAAGAAAATCCTATAAATTGCAAATTTTAGATAGCATGCATCATATCACGAATTATTTGACTTTATGTGTGTTCTTACAACTTAGCACTTCTGTTGTACATGTAAACACCCATTATTACGTTGTTGTGATTTTTGTTAGGTTGAAATACTTAAGCATAAATATCTAATTGTGCATAAATATAGATGTTATGGCATATCATAGTGATTACACCACTAAACTCTCACTTAGCGCATCATGTTTTCTTGACTATGCATAGGTTTGAGAAGAATAGGTGAAGCTCAAGTCTTGGTGCCATAAGATCTAAAAGTGAAGACTTATCTTTTCGTATATATTTTGTTATATGTATCAATTATGTGATGTAAAAATGTAGAAGCACTCATATGTTGTAAATTAAGGAAAATGGGCCTACAAAGTGTAATATTTTTCTTTTAAAGCTATCAATGTTTTGTAACCTTATTAAATATGGTTTTTAAATGATTTGCTTGTATGAATCTCTTCCTGAGGTTGAGATTCTATTTTGTGTTGTTGACTGATTTAGAGTGATCAAAGGATCACATGAGGGGTGGTTTGAGTTTCAATCACTATAGAAATGTTTGTTTTCAATATAGGTCTTTGGAAAAATTTAGGATAGTGCCCTGATATAGCCATTATGCTACTGGATTTTCAGCACGTAGATTCCCAAATTGTTTTTCCAACTAAGTTTTGAAAAGTGTTTTTGTAAACTCACATTTTCTTAAATCAAACATTTCGATAATAATAATTATAAACACGTTTTTAATTTGTTAAGATAAGGTAGTTCAGATATTAAGCTTATGTGCATGCTCTCTATTCTGGTCCGATGATCAAATGGGGTAGAGGGTGTCACCATATGGCTGATGTGCATATGTGTGCTTATGTGGCTCATAGCATTTTTGTGTAATTGAATTGATAATTTAATAATAAACTTGATTAGTATGAGGAATAATTGAAAAAAATAATGAATATATATTAATGAACAATGGCCGAATGGTACATTATGGTAAAGGTGTGTGTATATGAGATAAGATGTGAGCGATAAGTAATTAAGTTGAATAATTAGTTAAAAGCATGTTTAAAATGAGTAAATAATGCCAATTTAGGTATATATGTCTTTTGTAAATGACTATATGATAATTTTTAGGGTAAAGTATAAAGGACCTAGTTTATTAATACGAATGTATGAATGTGGATTTAGATGAAAGATGTGTATTGAGTAACTTAAACAATATGACTAGTCCAATCTAATTAAAGAGATTATATAAAACATAGACTATGTGACATAGAGATAAATGATCAAATGATAGACTATAAAGAATAATAACAAATGTTTATGATCTAATAACATGAGAATGTATATGAGAAATTAACCTATGAAGAAATATTGAGATCTTCCTAGAAAGTCATAATGACTATGAATGAATAAACCTAGATGAGATATAAATGATTGAGAATATGAGAGTTAATGTGTGAGACCCAAATGAGAAGGCATTAGTTAACTTATATGGAATGAGAAATGAGATAATTAATGATATTGAGATGAGTATATTGAGAATGAAAAACATGATAGCATATCTTTAATAAAACCTAGGATAAACTTATGAATTGAAAATTAATAGAATGGAAATAGAAAAAAATAAATTAATTATCAGTAATGGAAAAAGATATGAGAAAGCATGGCCTATATTAGCTATACCACTTACTAAATAGGTTGACCGGTCAACTAAGGAGTTAGTAGCTGCTAAGACACTTTAGTGTCATGAGATGTTAGTCCACAAGGACTATTGCAATACGATTATGTGAGTGCAGCCACCTTAAGGTCCATAAAGAGCCACTGCACATTCTTTGAGATTTGATGGCAAGTGTAGCTACCCTAAGGTCCATAAAGGGCCATTGCACATCTTGAGATTTGATGACAGGTGTAGCCATTGAGGTCCATAATATAGGTCCCTACATAAGCTTTGAGATGGTTGTAGCCATCAAGGTTCTAAGATAGAACCCTTCTGCACATACTTTGAGATTTGATGGTAGGTGCAGCCATTAGTGTCTAAAATGTGGGCCCCTGCATAAGTTTAGATCCCGATATCCAATCTTAAAATATTTATCTCCCGAATATGGGGCTAAAACACTATTAATGATTTAATTAAGATAAATCTTTTAGAAATAAAAGATAATATGACTAAGGCAACCTGATAAGGATAAATTTTAACTAATGAGAATATAATGAACTTTATGTAGAATGAATAGAGTCTGTAAATGAATGTTAATGGATAAATAGTAATATAACTTAATCATTAAAAGAGAACCTCAAAGATCATTCTACATAATGATAAAGATATTAAATGAGTAATGGGGAAATATTAGAATAACATGAATTTAACCTATTTTAATATTATAATTATTTTGAAATTGTATGAATATTGAATGATTCAAGTTAAAAAATCAAGCAGTATTCTAAATTTAAAATGATAAAATGAAAATATCATGTGAATTAAGAATTTAATCATTGGGTGATACATATGTGTGTTACAGTGCATGTTTCACTACATTCATTATTAAGTGGATACTCAGTGTGTTAGTTTTTCGATATGCATGTATTAGACAATAGTTAGCAACACCACTTCAGGCAGCAGTGTAGCAAGAGATTTCCAAGAAAGATATACCTTTGGTAATTATATGTATAAGGGTAGGCTAATAGCACTCATGTATAGGAGGTGTTGTGGTCTTAAGGGTGAATATGTATGATCTGATATTTTTTTTATATTAAAACTAGGTTATGTGACGAATTAGATTACAAGATGTATAATTAAGGTATGCCTATTTATTTATGACAAGATATGGATATGTTGATGTGTGTGATTCATTGATCGAGATTTTGATATGATACTAATATGATTGAGGACATATGGTGGATCAAATGGATCCAGTAGATGTAGTAATATTTGAGAGTGGATATAGAAGTGTTTTCTTGCAAGTTCAAATTTTTTATTTTTTATCCAGATAGCCATTATGCTGTCGGAGTTTAGTTAACTTAGAATAATAATGGATAAATGTGATTTCATAAAGAGTTAAATGAGAATAGGTCGAGGTAGCTCAAAAATGGGTGACCTTTGGGAAGTAACATCTCTTGTTCAAGCCAACCATAGATTGGGTAAGAGATGTTACAATGCCACTACACATATATGTAATCATTTCATCTTGGGCCCATTAATTTCACATATATATGAGTGCTAATCTACTTTTGATACTCACCTACTCACATGCGATGCCACATAGAATTCATTAACTTGCACTGCTTGGCTTAAGGCTACTACTTAACTCTTATCTACTACCTACGTACCAGTAAAAACTAGTGTGCTAAGCAATAATTCTCAGTAGTGTATTCAATGAAATATAAGTATAACATGCAATCACAAAAGCATGCATCATAATATAATAATATACACAAGAATAACACTCATGTATCATATAAAGAGATGTATATATGAAATCACATTCCATGTTCAATTAGTAAACAAAAATGTAAGCCACACACAATAAGTATTTTTCCCCACACTATAATTAATAGCATAAGTCATGTTCATAATTCTCTCTTATTAATTAATATTTTGGATTCAAACCAAATTGTTTACATTCATTACTAATAATTATTAACATTTTGATTAATCCATATAAGTGTCTTCTTATCCTCTATTTACTTGAGAACAATTCAATACAATTTATTATGCATAAGTTAATTTTCTAATTCTATATAAACCATTAGTTATACATTCAACTTCATATTATTATTCATAACTTAACATACTTCTTGTATTTGAATAGATGCCTTGTATTATCACCATGATTTCCTTCAGTAAATGTATTATTCTTTTCAAGATGGATTCTCACTGAATCAAAGTTAAATAACTTTTAATTATTTGATAAGTTTGCTCATTAAAGAAAATTTGGTTTTACTAATATATTATCCCTTTTTAATATTACTTTTATTAGCTTATTAATTTAGGTAGCCCATATTTGATAGATAGAAACTCAACATTGGACTAATGGATAAAAAGTGTGCAATGGTCCACTTGGACCTTAGCTAGTGTTGCACCAACATAACAGGATATCAATAATTATGTAGTGATCTTGACAAACCTCCATTGCAGCTACACTCGTATGAATATATGTGTAGTGATTTTGACTAACCTTCTCACGGTTGCACTCGTTAAAGAATAACAATATGTATAATGGATTATAACAATGATGTATGTGTATGTGCAGTGTCCTTAATGGACTTAATGATAGCCAAACTCATATAAAAATGATACTAAATATCTAGTAGCTATTGTATTCCCTATGTGACTGATAAACCTATCCAATGTACTTTCTAACTCATATGGGCCTTACTCACGATTTTATTAGTATTTACTTGAATTACTTGAGTGACTTTTATTGTTCAAATTCTAGAAATTACACTTGTCTTAAATGGTCTTTTACACCTTCATTACCAACCTATTCATATTCATGAAATACTATCATTACTTTTCGGGCACACTTAGGGTGCCATTACTTTCCTCACATATATTATCTTAATGAATCATACATCATATATATCATATACTTTGTATGATTCATAGAATAATGCCATGCTACTACATATGTAATGTAATGAACAATTTATATCTTGATATTTTTCTTTCATTGTATACCATATGTTACGAATTTTATGATCATGAACAAATTTCATTTCCTTTTCAATTTTCCTTGTACTATATTATCCCCCACACTTATCAAGATACTAGGTATTTAAATTTATTGTTCACATAAATAAATTAAATCTTGAGTTTGTCTCATAATATTTTTTCTTGTCCCATATTTCTCTTTATTACTCTTTAACATTGCTCTATTGAATTTATTTAATCAATGTCATTAAATTCTTCTATCATAACTATTATATATTATTCTAACTTATTACCATAATAATCCATTATTGCCATATTCCTTTAATAATTTTACATACATTTATTTACATATATTTATACTCTTTATTCAATTTCACTTTTACTTAAACAAATAAATTACATTTTACAATTTAAACCATTTTCAACAATTGACAATTATAATATAATATAATATTACATTTATCTAATAATTTACTTAAACTATTTATATATACACATATGATTTTAATTTCTTTTGCCTTGATGTACTTTTATGCTTGTATACATGTTTACTTTAATTTATCTAGCATATATCAATTAAACTATGTAATTTATTTCACACCATGCTATAATTATATTTATTGCCTTCCTCTTATATACCTCTTTAATTCTTTAATTACATGTGTGTAATTAATTATATTATTAACTCATTTCATTCATCATTCTTTTATACAACTATATATTATGTTTTTCTTTATTTTGCCTTTCTAGCCAATTATACCATATAATTAGGCCTATTATTCTCCTTTGTTATACCTACTTTAACTCATTTATCTATTTATCCATTTATATCTATTTTTTCATCATATTCACACTTATGTATTTTTTGGATCTTCCAAAACTCTAAGCCATAACCATTTATTCAACCTATTTTATTTTTTTACATATCTATAATTACAATTTGCTACACTATATACTTAATTAACCATAAAATATTCTTATTCAATTAATATGTATGTTTTGACTATACTAAGTTTTCATACTACCTATTTTGTTTCATCATTTTAGCCATTTTAACATAGTTTCTTTGAATCTTAATTATGTCTCTTAACATTAATTTCTATTATGACTAAGTATTCAAGCTAAACTAGTAACTTCCATAACACATAAAATTCTTAAAGATTCTCTTCATAATATAAATTCATACTAATTAAATTTCATTCCTTCTTTTCTTTATTTTCCTTACTCTTACATATCCTAACATAAACCTTATTTCAATTCTATCCACACATTTTATCCATCCATAACAATATATTAATCATACTTCATATAACCATAACACACATGAACCATAATTTATAATACACATACCTTATATGCTCAAATTCATCAATCCACCATTTCTTCTTACTTAACTCCATCTCATCATCATCCTTTTTCCATTTTCATCAACTCCATAAATGAATTTTCTCATGAAAAATCCATTAAAAGTAACATTAATAGCATAATTTCATTATATACTTATAAACTATCATATAATTATCTTAATTAAATCACTTAATCTACTTGGGTTAAGAACAACTTACCACCATTAAAATGACCCTAAACCCTTGCCTAACACCTCATTTCTTCCTCCAATTCCTTGCTTCTTCCATGGATTTTTAGGTAGCTAGCATAATAAGGTAGATAGAATAACCATTTAATTCTAATATTTAGTGATCATTTGGTGTAATGAGATGAAAAGAAAAATGGGGAAGGGAATTCATGATGGAAATTTTGGCCATGAGAGGTTTTGGGGGAGTGTTGGCTACAACTAAATGAATAAAATATTAATATTTGAGTACTTATACATGAGATAGATGGCT
>CANXYI011045751.1:0-13734 GCA_948208565.1 Hura crepitans
TTATGCATTAAAATGGTTAAAAATGAGATAATCGACCAGTTTACTAATGCCTATACAATTAGAAAATGTAGTATTGATAAGTTGACTAGTCAACTAAGATTAGTAGGTGCAATGTTTACCTTTGGGTAGTAAGCCTTCAGGTTATAATGGTTATTTTTCTGTCAACAGGCACTAGGCTTTGGTGCAACTGTTTAGCATTACATATGTGCAAGCCTTCGGGTTGATGCATTTTGTATCCATAGATACTAGTGCCTTTAAGTACACTATTTAAACACCTTAGGTTAGCCCGTTATCCGCTATCTAGCCTTGGATAGTTGTCTCTTTAGTATGGGCATAAATTAAACAAATCATTTAAATGACAAGGATAATTATGTTTATAGCATGATTAAGTATAAAATAATGTTAAGTGCATTTTAAATGATGCATTATGCATAACATTTGTATTTTTGCCATAATATTGGGTTTAACCCATTTATTTGATGTATATGATGGATGTGGAGTTTTATACTCATTATATTGACAGGTTAAAGCATATAAGATTTTAAAACCCGAATATGTGAAAATGATGTGCAGGTATGGTAATAGAGATAAATGCATGACTTTATGTTCATTACTATGTAAATTAGAGCATATGTGAGTTAATGACAAATATATGAATACTTTATACGTGTAATTGATTTCATTCATGTTGAAAGTAATTATGGTGTGAATATAGACCTAATGTGATTTCTTCATGTTTTTAAAGACAAGTGTGCACCATATTACATTATTTTGTTATGAACATAATGTGTGTATATGTATGGTATTGAAATGGCTCTCTTGTCATATATTGTATTAATGCATGCTTAAATTGCTATACCTAGTTAAATTGATTACACCATTAAGCGATACCTTAGCACATTGCCAGTTTGCGATGTGTAAGTAACAAGGCAACAGATTAGAGCCAAAGCTTTTGCATATTAGAAGATACAAAGATAACCCCTATGTGCATATTTTTGTACTTTTTGTAATAGTATTTTGTGATGTAAATGTATTATTTAATAGCTAGTGTGCTCTTGTGATCTCGGAGGGACTGGGTCTAATCTGCATTTTGCAGTGGGGTTTTTGTACTCAAATATTTTATCTATGAACTTTGTTTTTATGCTTCTCGCTTATTTGTGTGCTGATTAATGATAATGCATATGAGTTTGTTGGTTATGGAGAGCTTGAGGCTTATTGTGTTTGTGTAGTGATTGGAGGGTCATGAAGACCCATTGGAGTTGGAAATGAGTTTATTGATGTTTTAGAAGTGTTTTTAAGCAAGTAAAAATTTTGGAATATGTTCCAGTACAGCTGTTATGCTACTGGATTTTCGACACAATGACCCCAATATTTACCTTGATATGCATGCCAAATGATTCTTAATTTTTTTTCAACTCCATAAGTTAAGGAATTGTTTATTTAATAAAAGTTTTAAATTAAATGAGTTTTAAAAGGGTAGCAAAATTAGATATTCTTAATCAGTTGCGGTCCCTTTTCTAGTTTGGTTTCTAGATCAGGTATAGGGTATGACACACTTGTTGAGCTTAGCATACAGCTTCTCATCTCTCAGAATCTACTAAACTATTCTCAAGTGTTGTTCATAATCCTCTTTACTCTTCAAGTAAACTAAAATATCATTTATGAACACCACTATAGACTAATCTAAGAAAAGATGGAACACACGATCCATTAGATCCATAAAAGCTACTAGAGCATTGGTAAGCCTTAATGGCATTACCAAAAACTCACAATGACTATATTTAGTTCAAAAAGTAGTCTTTACACATCAAATTCTTTAACTCTCAATTGATAATATTTAAATCTCATATTAATCTTAGGAAACACCCCAGCCCCTCTAAGCTAATCAAACAAATCATCAATACAAGGTAACAAATAATTGTTCTTAATGGTTATCTTGTTCATTTATTTGTAATCCACACACAATCGAAGAGAACCATCCTTCTTCTTCACAAATAACACTAGTACTCCATATAGTGGTACACTTGGTCTTATGAAACCTTTACTAAGCAATTCTTGCAGTTTAAGTTTTAGCTCTTTTAACTCTATTACAGTCATTTGTTAAGAGCTATCAATACCAAAGTAATGCCAAGTAAAACCTCAATACTGAACTTGAGATGCTATTCAGGTGGCAAACTAGGAAATTCTTGAGGAAAAATGCCCATATAATATAACACTACTAGTATAGAACTGGCATCTAACTCTCTACTGTCGGTATTATATACATAAGCTAAAAAAGCTTGACAACCCTTCCTTAACAACTATCTTATTATGATAGTTGCGATAACATTAGGTAAAAAGTCTATCCTTTCACCCATTATTGTAATTTCAACCCCATCTTTAGCTTTAAGAGATAACCTCTTTCACTTGTAATGTATAATTGCTTGATACTTTGATAACCAATCCATGATTAATATGGAGTTAAACTCATCAAAAGGTAACTTGATTAGTTCAACCAAAAACTTATGTCCTTATACCATTACGGGACACTTTTTGCAAACTTTGTTCATTAAAACATGCTAGCTTGTAGGGTTACTAACCATAATCTTTTGGTTACTAAACTATAATGTTAACACCCTAGTCTTATGCTTATGCTATGCAAAAATACGAATGTGTAAACCCTAAATCTATCAAAGCCAAAGTAGGAGAGTCAAAGAGTAGGAAAGTACAAGTAATGATGTCTGGCAAGTCGACCTCTTCCCTAGCTCTAATAACATACTGCTTGGCAAAAGCCTTATGCTCAGCTCTAGACTTTGGTCTATCTCTCTAAGCTCCCTCTAATCTTTATCCCTTATCTCTTTAATCTATCTAATGGCCTTTGGTAAAAGCAAGTGTAGATCCATATCCAACATCATATCTCTTTAGAAAACTCTGTGGTAATGATTTGGTGACCCACATGTAAAGCATACACTAGTCTTTAGGTTCTAACCATCACCTTGGTGTCTTTTATGGTAAGTTTAACACTGAGGCATTAAGCCACTCTTACTTATAGACACCAGTGTACTGGTAGCTAGAGATTGCTACTACGCAACCTTGCTCTTATTACACTAATCTATCTTCTGAGATGGACCATGTCTTTATGTCTATTGTGGTGCACCAGACTAATAATCCTTGAACTTCTTCCCTGTCTTCTGAGCTATACTATAAGCTCTCTAACCATGTGATAACTTTTTCTTGTCAAACTCTTTTTTCTCCTTTTATACCCCCTCTATGGATTTATATATAGATACAAGCTTCGAGAAGTCTCTTATCCTCATAGAAACCACCTATGACTTTGATGTCTACATACATGCCCTTCTCAAACTTCTTGCACTTATCAACCTTTATAGTTATAGTCTCCTTGGCATACTAACTAAGCATAGCAAAGTCCTTTTCATACTCTAGAATGGACCACTATTCATGTTTTAGATCTATGAACTATTGTTTTCTCTTATCCAAATAATTCTTTATGATTTATTTCTTGTTGAACTCTAATAGAAAGAAGTCCCATGTCTACTCATCTTCAATCTTATGCTCTATCAAATCTTCCGACCAATTAGATGTTTCTTCATGCAAAAGCAATATGGCACATATAACTTTCTCTTTTGGGGTGCATCTCATCTAGTTCATGATCTTTTCTATCCAGTCCTTTTAATACTCTACTTTCCCAGGCTCTAAAATGCCCTCACACTTGAAGTCTTTCACTCTTATCTTCTTATCTCTCTCAAGATAGGTGTTCTAAAGAGCCAAAGGTACTTCAGGTTATTGTGCTAGTGGTAAAGGTGTAATAGTTATAACCTATCTCAATAATTGAAGCATCTCTTATAGAGATATTAGTGGTACTTATGCCATTTACAGTGCCTATCTTGCTGCACTACTAAAAACTAATACAACCTTAGCAACCTCTAGTGCCACAGTCATCATAATATAACTCTCGACTTTCTCATCAGTGTGTGGTGTCGGAACACTCATCTTATCTATAGGTAGGAGAAAAATTTATAAGCCTCAATATCATAAATTATGAGATGTATAAACTTAATCCCTAAAGCACTCATATGTTAACTAGGAATGCAAAAATTAGAGCTTTGATAACACTAAATGTGACACCCTTTGCATGATCTAATCAACAAACCCGAATAAGAAATGTGCACACAAACGTGTTATTCAAACTCTTATCAAAGCATAACTAATTAAAACATAATTTAAAACTTTTTAACAAAATAATTCTTCATAAAAATATGGGTTAAGAAAAAATTTTCAAAATTTTAGTTTCAATTCTTAATTGGGAAATTTTGTGTCAAAAATTCAACATAATGGTTGTACTATAACACTAATCCAATAATGAATAGTAACTTGCATAGTAAAATGCCATTTTATAAACATTTTTTGCATCAATCAACATCTCCTATGATCCTCCTGATCACCCCAAATCAACCAGCAATATATCATCATAAGTCATAAATCATTTTTAGTAGCTTACATCAACACAGTTCAAAAATAAATTTTTAAATAAGTTAAAGACATTAAAAATCCAAAAATTGACATTTTCATTTAGTTTAAGCCCATATTCCTAGAATTACATCATATGAGTGCTCTACAAATTATACATCACCATAATTTAGATATACATATACCAAAAGAAATGCCTTCTCTTTATAACATTAATTATTCGAGGTTGTGGCTCAAACTATCTCTTTACATATGCATCACAAAGATAGACAATGTGCTAAGTAATAGCTTAGTGGTGTATTCAATATAACTTGTGTAATTCTACCAAATAACATTATACATTTATATATAACATAAACATTCAAACAATTACATGATATGCAACATTAGACATAATATGAATATTTGTGATATCATGATATAAGACATGAATATAATGTATCATAAATTCATTCATCATGAAAAATATCATGCATCATTAATATAGTCATACATCATACCAATAATTTTAATTATTAAATACTATCCATATTATTAAGCCCATACATAAGAAACCCATACATTATGGAAAATGGAGTATCAATGGACCACTTAGGCCTTTGAAACCACTAAAGCCTTACATGCATCTAAAATAAATGTTAGTAATCAGGTTCAAAGATTAAATGCATTAGGCCCAAAGATCACAAAGAATCATAAGACTTGAAGGTTGAATATAGTGTAAGCCAGTATGACCACTATGAACTCATATGTCCAAAGAAAATAATAATAGAACTATAAGCCAAAATGCATTGCAACCCGAAGGCTATGTAAAAACTTGAAGTTAAATGCATTAGAACCTGAAGTTTATTTGAAAACACACTGGTTCATATATCACAACCCAAAAGCTATGGAGGTAATAAAGTACTGTAATAGTTGCTATCATCCTTAATTGATCAGTTAACCTATCTAACTAGGCTACTTACTTATATGGCCTATTAACCGTTTTATTTTTAGTTTCACCTTATTACATAGCATAATATAGCTTTTAATTAAGATGGCTTGGCCAACTAATAACAAAACTAGGTAAATCATGTTACCTCTTGATTATTCAAAATAATTATATCTCTACAAGCATAGTCACATATCTATGGCATTAAAATTGCCACATTAAAAACCATATCATAGCATAAAACACATAATAATGTATTACGTATCCTATTTTCTCATAATCCATCATTTATTATCATAATGTTATATCATCATCTAACATCTCATTATGTCAAATTTAGCTCATAACATGCCTTACACACATTAAGGCAATCATGCTTAATAATTTAGCCATAACACCATCCATACATATAATTGTTCATTATCTTTCATTATACACTTAATTTAAATGTACATGGTCACATACACCACATTTATACCACATATCTTCAATTTCTTGCATTACAAGAAAAACACACACATATATGTGCACATAGGTGGTTCGACCATGCCATAATCCATGCACCAATTTTATAATTCTTCTCATCATACATAACATCACAATTTATTACACCAAAAAGTCCATGTGTTCATGTATCATATATAACATGTCTTTTGTCAAACATACACATACACATACATATACACATACATGTCATATTTCTATTCTGCCATCAAGCCTCTATACACTGGTCATCATCAATCCAATAAATTAGACACATTATTTAATTACCATTATGTCATATGTATCAAGATACTGACATACATCATCTATAAGATGGATAATTAGGGCATACATACATATACATACAATATGGACATTTTACCATAATACTTCATACACCATCCATAAACATTTTAATCACATTAATATCAGTAATGCACATAAACGAGGCCAATAAACATGATTAAAAGTCAATAATTCACATAATTAGGCAATTTACACAAACACACATAATTACATATTATGGATAAATTAGGCATACTCAATTTTTCACAAATTATTTCAATTACACTAACTTTTGCTGTTACAACACACTCTTAAAGGACCATTTAGACCATCTCCTTGCCTTTCCTCCTTAATTTGTTAATTTCCTCAACTATCCCTAATAGATTAAATATTTAAAAATTCATGTAAAATAAATCAGACACTAAAACAAAAAGGTAACAATACAAACACACTCTTAGGCACCAAGGGAATATGGGAAAAATATCAAACTTTGAATGAACTTACCTAAGAAAAGTCGAGTTACTATTTATCAAGTTATGAAAATGAGCCAATCTCTTAATTTTTTATGCAGTTTCATGTGAAATCAGAATGAAGAGGCAATGGTGGTTTGGATTTGGCACTCATATAGAAGAAATAAAGCAAAAATATAGGAGGAAAGAAGCAAAAATTGTGGCTTCCTTTCTTTAGGGCGTTGGCTTAGTGAGAAGGAGGAATATGACACTATTCCTGCTTTAATCCATTTTGACCCCTATTATACCACTTTATTTTGCCAAAATTTTGACATCCAAAAAGCCCTTAAAATCAAATAATTCAAACCTTAATAGCCTCTAAAAACTTGTGCTTAGAAATCATGAAAAGTCAATTAAAAACATAATTTTTGAGATTACTCAATTTTCATAAAAAATACTTCCTAATCTTTAAAAATTCCAATTTTAATGCATATAGACTATTTAGAATATTTGAGCATCAAGTTGTATTAATCTAAAAAAATTTTGAGCAACTTTCAAATATCTTACAATTCACCTAAAATTAAGTCAGTATTCACGTGACACTCCCGTAAAACCTAATTGTAATTTTTAACCATCTAAACAACTTTGAATTGACTTCAAATTTCACCCAAAATTATGTTATGATTAATACTTCCATTCAATAAAATTAGTGTTACTTGACCTTAGAAAATACTATTCATGTCCCAGAAAGTATTATTCAAAACATTGGGTTTTTTTGGGTGCAACATATCAGATGGTGGATGAGGGTTTTGCTATTAATGTATATTTTCCAAAGTTATGGGAACCATAAGATTGAGGGAAAAAGACTAAAAAGAATTTAATGAGGTGATTAGGACTTATGATGCTAACAAATGCAATTCTAAAGGAACCATTACTACTTTTATGAGGACTAATAGAGAGCAAAGTCACTTTTATTATCCTAGACATACCATAACTTTTGCTATTGTAGCACCTCCTACCTATTTGTTACCAAACTCAGCAAGAGATGCCACTTCCTAAGAGATCACCCATCTTAGTACCCTCACCTGAAACTAATTTAACTCAATAAGAAATGTTATTAGACTTAATAATCAACTAATGTATTAATCAGTTCTAGGCCTGACTAGTCCTAGTACAACAAAGACTCATGTCTATCTGTTTAAGTCTAGTAATACATATCTAATAACCTTGCTACACTATTACGCATAACAAATCCCAACAAAAAAATAATCATTACACATTTAGCATGAACACAATGCTCATGAAGGACACATCTTACCTATGGATTTAACTTGTCCACTTTAGCTAATGCTAGGATTCAATTTATTGCTTCACTTGGCTTTCTTGATAACCTATGCATTAGCATTAAAGCCAATACACTAAGCATAATTACTCAATGGTATTATAATACTATGGAAATTAAATCCTTTGATTACAATAGATAATAACCATTAGTATAAACATGCTCTAATCATGTTCTTATTCCATCATCTTTTGTTACTTATAACATTTATGTGTTCATTCTATTCATAATTGGGTGGTCTCATCCCAACTTGTCTTTCTATTGGGTAGTGATTGGGTGTTTTTGTCTCTTATGCCTATTCCTAACAATATGTCCGATAATAGTTTAACATAATTTCCTTATCTCATCTTTTATAGTATCTTTAACAATATGCTTATATCTTTCCTTAATACATTCTCATGATTTTTATTTATTTATCCTTTCACTATATTCAGCTTATAATTTTTCCCTTTATAACTTATGCATATCTAAATATAAGTAAGTTCATTTATGGATACATTTCTTGATAAACTTAGGACATATGTTCTTTCTTGAAATGTATAACAATTAAGATGAAAAGTATTCATGTACTAATAACAATGTTTGTCATCATATAATTAGTTCCTTTTATCTATTATTTCAATTCATCTCTTTCTATAATTAATCTCCATTTCCTTCATTTATTTCCCTTTTCCTTATGTTCTGATATTATAATATCCTTAATGGTATATTAATCATTTTTAAACACATCATTCATCTTTATTTAGCCTATATTTGGAAGACATACACTCAACACTAGATATTAGGATATATCTCATACAGTGGCCCATATTACATATCGGGCATCTGTACATACCATCCACATGATTGTAGGGATTAGTCTTATAGAAACTCCCAAAATTGAATAGCAAGGATCAGCCTAGATGGACCTCCTAACAAATGGTATAGTAGGGATCAATCCCAAAGGACCTCCCAATACCTTAAAGAAATGGGATAGCAAGGATCAGATTAGAAGAACCTCGCAATATCCAAATAGATTTAATAGCAGGGATTAATTGTAACACTCGTGCACTGAGGCATCGAGAACTCTGCCACGAGACCCAAAAAAGGCACCTGGTGTGCCCGATCACTCGCACAAAACCTTAGGAAGGGCACACCACCTAATAAACTTAAAGTCTTTAAAAAGGGTGAAAATAGCCTTAAATAAAAACTTAGCAGAACCAATAACTTATTTCAGGTCGTAAAGGTTGCAAGCAAGATGGTCATAGGCTTAAATCGAGTCAAGCTAAGAATGACCCCTGATAAGCCTGAGTGGGCATGAAAATAGTACACCTTAATAGTTAAAAATTGTAACGAGTCCGTTGGTGAAAGAATTTTTGAATTCTGAAGTCATTTATAAAATTTCTTAAAAATCAATAGTTTGCACCTAAATCGAGGTAGTGGTTAACTAACCTGCTAATGGAATTTGGCCATGAAATTTTATGACACTCTGAATAGGACTAATCAATGATTTTTAAAATAAACAATGAAATTTTTTGAGGTCATTTGGAATTTTTTAGGATTTTAGCAAAATTGCAATTTTCCTCGAAATTGTGCTAGCATAGCTCCCGAAGGAATTAGGCCACAAAATTTGATATGCCTCTAATTAAAGGTAAATAAGGATTTTAGAAATAAATGTGACAATTTTTGGAGATCTGAATGGCTGTTAAAAAATTTCTAAAGTTCTATCGTAAGCTCGAGTTGCTGCAAAATTCTCGATTTTAAATTCACATACTTCCCAATGGAATTTTGCCACAAAATATTATAGGCATGAAATTAAGGTAAAATATGGATTTTTGGAATAAACCCTATATTTTTTTTATGCTTGCGGTGATTTTTGAAATCCCTAAAGTTGGCAGCCCCTATTTTTTAAAAATTAAGTTTCGAGGAGTTTGGAAACCCCATAACACAAACTGAGGCTCCTCTAGCTTACTTTAGCCACTGAATTATGTGGTTATTTGCTACGGCAGCCATATGGCCACTAATTTTCATCAAAATTATTTTATTTTACTTATTCTCTCCTCTCTGCTCCTTCATCCCCAAAGAAAATGTTGGTCAAGTTCTTTTTACTCCTTCTTCCTATATTCTAGGCATTTCAACCCTGTATTCCCAATAAATGCTCACTAAATGATGGCACTTCAAGTGAAGAATTTTCATTAGAAGGGAGTAGAGCACACAAACTTCCCAAGAGCTCACAAGATACAAAGGAAAAATGGAGTTTTTATGGCAGCTAGGGGCTGAGGTTTCAAAGTAAGTTAACTCTTTTAAATTCTATTTTAGACTCTTAAAGGACTTTTTCTCCTCACTCATAATCAAAATTTTATGGTGATTAAGTGTCTTGATTTTTGGTGATTCATGTGAGGTAAAACCATGAAAGGTAGCAAGCAAGCTTTTGAGTTTGAAGGTGATGGAGAAGAAAGGATTGGAGGCAACTTAAAGAGTGGAAAAGGCTGACTCCTTTAGTAGGTCACTAAATTTAATTTTATTAAAAGAATACTTCTCTTTTTTCCCCTTTACCTTATAGATTTCATATGGAATTATGGGTGAAGAATAATTAGAATTGTGCTGTTATTTAGTTATGATGGATTCATGTGTATGTGAGAACTTTAATGGATGAAATGAGAATAATTTTTCGGTGTTTTCTGGACTAATTAGGGAAATTTTGTACGTGAATTATTGCTAACTTAGGTAGGAGAAGAAGAGCTTTAAAGGTGTGTGTTTCTGAATGAATTAAAGTTGGAATAGGTGAGTGAGTAATTACCATTGTTGAATTATATGATGGTGAGGCTAAATTCATTGCTACCATGTTGAGGAGGTATGTGTGTATATGTCCTTTGTATTTGAATGTGTATGATATGAATAGGGTAGTTAAATTAGTTTCATATGATGGTGGTTCAATAGGTGCTTAGACATGCATTTTTAGGTGTGTAGGTAGTGTATAACATGAAATTAATGGAGTATGAGGGCTAACATTGAAAGGTTGGTAAAGGGATTAATTTGTGGATTGAATTATGGTGACTTTCATGGATTATGGGAGTGTGTGATAAATATGGTGAATTGCTATAAATAGGCTTAGGTAGTATATCCATATATCGAAAAGTACACACATATGTAATGTAGGTGTGTAGCAATAGAAATAAAAAGATTATGAAGAGGGCTATGTATCTTGTTAAGAAATAGATAAAGTGCCTTGATAAATACATAACAATTAGGCATCCAAGAGATCTATATGTATATAGTAGGATTAGTATGTGATGGCCTTTCAACAAAGGCATTTATAATACCATTGTGTAAGAAATAGGTTGAGAGGCCTTTAAGAAAAAATAATAATAAGTATGAGGATAGGTATACGTATGTCATAAAAAGATGGCGGTGGCTTAGTTTTTTCATAGCATGTTATTGTAATAACTTATGGAAAATGTGTGTGTGTTTTGAGTAACCAACATAAATATAAATAGAAGGTGTAAATTACAGCTAAAATTGAAAATGATGAAAGTAACATGATTTGAAATGGCATTATACCTATACAATTAAAGTAACAAGATAACCTTATCTATGAGAATAAGGTGGTATGCTAATTATTAGCAAATGAACGAAGAAATAATGGTATAAATAGATAGATAGTGAATAATTTGAAAATGTTCTGAGAGAAAAATGGTCAACTTATCTCAAAGAAGGACTCCTATAAATACACAAAATGAGGCTTAAATTGTGAATTTTATGTACTTGGCGTAAAGAAGAAAATGAGGTTATTTTTAAAGGTGTTATGTGCAAATATGGAAGTGGAATATATTTAAGACTATAAAGGCTAATTGTTAGCATCTGATAGGGCATAAAATGATGCCTAGAATGTAATAGCTACAGGCCTATAAATATGATAGAAACATTAACAACAATAGGCCTATGATAATGATAAACGCTTGAGAAAGGACCTATAACTATCTTAAGAAATGAACTACTCTAGACTTAAATAAAACACTGCAAATAAAATGTGAATATCCATGGCATATAATATTAAATGAATAGCTTTAAATATTTTTATAAACTAAACTTAAATTGAGATTGGTTAAAAGGACCTAAAGTTTTTCACAAAGACCAAAAGTGACCTATAACAATTTCGGTTAGTTTTCAAATATTAAAATAAATTTATATCTGACTGTTAAACATTCCTAAATATTATTACATGATGATTGGTAATATAGCTAATGAGAAATTGAGACAAATTGCCTATAATTGTCTAAGCTTAAATAATTGATTGTGAAGTAAAATTTTTTTCTATCTATTTTTAAACTAAAAATATTATAAGATAATGATCAATAAAGAAATAACCCTATAATGAGGTTACTTAGCCCTTTATTTAGACAACCACTAGATGGGTTAACGAGTGAACTTTGGGATTTTAGTAGCTATTACACTATCTATTTTTTAGGCAAGGCTAGTGCAGTAGCCAAGGTCAACATTGGGGCTACTATATTAGTATGTTAGACAGATAACCTTCTACTCTTGCCATCTAATGCTAGTATTGATCTTTGTCAGTGAAGTAGTATAGGTCCCAGAAGGCCATTACATTAGCTGGACAGTCATATTTGATTGTAAGCATTTCTTTGATCTTTGCCATTATTGCAGCGTAGGTCCTAGATGGCTATTGCACTAACTAGACAGTCACACTTTGTTGTAGGCATTCATTTAATCAGGTCGGTGCAACAGTTAGGGTTTAGAATATAGATCACTATACTATTTTGTTTCCCTCTTTTGTCCAATGTATATAGGCGTAGTTTGCCTAGTCGGGCTTATTTCCAAATTGAATACAAATTATTAAATTTGATTTACTACTAGAATGAAATTATTCAAATTATGCTATTGAGAAGTAGACGCTAATTTAACTGACCTTAATGAGCTAATCTGAATGAATATTATGTCTTTAAATCTAATTAAATTAAGTGTGAATGAGTTAAGAAAATTAATCAATTGGGATTAATGCATATATATACATGTAATTATTAGGGGTACATCTTATGAGAAAAATATACAATATGCCTAACATTGTTAAAGACTATGTTCTTAGATCACATTAGTGTAAGGATTGAATAACTATACGAACTATATGATGGGATGAGTACAATTACCTAAATAGAAGTATCTTATTAAGAAATTCAAATAATACAAAAATGGTTTCTAAAGAACACAAACCTTTATTTGACCTTAACATGTGTAAATTTTATAACGAGCATATACCAAACTGTTTGCATGTAATATGGGAGACATAGTTTTATTAGATTAATTCATACTCAGTATACCAATAGTTTAGTGCGTAGGTAAATAGGAATAGCAAGAGAGCCCAAGACGTGTGTAGTGTAGCAGTAGAATCAATAGAGGTATAGTTTTACTTAACCTATTATATATGGTGGCACTCATTTTATAGTTGTAGGTTATGTGTCTGGCATGCTTAAAAGCCACTGTTGATTTGTAATAAAAAAAATTAAAGTTTGTATAAATAGTATTTGTGAGATGATTAATTGTTTGCATGATCAATTTATTTGAAATTTTATTTAGAGTATACTATAGAGCATGAGGCTCTATAATGTTTATATGGTATATTAGAAGGGTCTAGGAGATGTTAAAATGAATGGTCACGAATGTCAAATTTCAAGATGGGTGACTAAGTGCACCACTTATTGGGTTCATTTGGGAATCTAGTAGGGAGTGTGGTGTTTAGTTGTACTAGAGCCTAGGTTCCTTGTTCCTAGGTATATTATATGAGT
>CANXYI011045782.1:0-18417 GCA_948208565.1 Hura crepitans
GCTTGTGTAACGTCTACCCTTTGAGGCTCTATGAATAGTGCCACAGGGTCTGAGAAGTGCACCTAGGGTGCTAGGTTACTTACACGAGGACTGAAGCAGTGGCACAAGTCGCAAAACTTTGAGGGGCTTTAATTTAATGAAATGGGCAAATTTTAAAAATTTAGCAGAACCAACAATTTATTTCAAGCTGTAAGCTACCCATCGGGCTAATCAAATTTTTTTCGAGTCGGGATTGACATAGGATGTGCTTAGATGGACCCAAAAATAGTGGACCCTAAAGCTAAAAAATCACATTGAGTCCAATAGTGAAAGAACTTTTGGAATTGGAGGTCATTTGCAAAATCTCATAATTTTCAAGGTTGGCATGTAAATCAAGGCAGTTTGAAAATTGCCTTCTTAGTGGAATTTGGCCACAAAAATTTATGAATAGGTAGAAGGGATTAAAATAGGAATTTTAAAATAAATAGTGTAATTATTGGAGGTCCGAGAAAATTTTTATGAATTTTTGAGGTTTTCTAAAAAAATAAGGATAGTTTGGGAATTACTGGGACAAGTTTGAAGTGTCAAAATAGGGCCCACAGAAATGTCAAGTGTCTTAGCCCACTTTCCAAGTGGCAAATGGGCCATGACAAGTGGATTTCCACTTGTAAGGAATAAAACTACTCCCTATTTTCTGCTAGTTACCGATGCCAACCTTTATGTTTTTAGGCCATAAGTTTTTGCTCCAGCATCCAAATGGGCTGATTCTAGTGGCTAAAATTTCCTCTAGATGTTAAGCACCACCAAGAAAAAGAATCTAGCTAAAAGAAGCTATGGTTTGGGATAAAAAAAATCAAAAAGGGAGATAGACTTAGAATAGTCTAGAATTATGTATGTGAGGTGAGTATATGGCTGTATCTCCCTTATTCCTTAGGCTTTTTAGGTGATTTTTGATTCTAAATCATATTTAACATGTGTGTAGTGGTGTTTTTAAGCGATTGGTGGTCATTGGAGGCCGGATTAGTGGTTACAATGGAGGCACAAATTCACCGTGAAAGCTAGAATTGGGCTGACAGCTTAATCATAGATGGGATTAACATCTTCAAAGAGCTATGTAAATGAATTTACAACCTTTTGTTCATGTGTATAGGTGCCTAGGCTAGTGAATTTAGGATTTGGATGGCTAGATGGTTAAGTTTAGGTTTCAATTCCTTTTTAGAAATGTTGATTAATTTGGAAGTTTTATGGAATTGAAAGTGTATTCTTAAGTGTTTGCATATTTAGCTTAAAATTGTTTGCTAGAATTGGCTATCTAAGGTAGTTTGAATGAGACTTTTGCTACCTAAGATGAATCTATAATATGCTTGACATGCTAGGGTGTGATTTATGAAACTTTAGGTGTGAAATTCACCATTGAATGTGCATTTGTGCTTGTGGCTGTGAGCTACCATGGGTAGTTCTAGAGATGTTGTTTTGTGCTTTTGTTATAATGGCTTAGATTGAGATGTTTATGCCTATATTTGAGTTCATGGCATATAATTTAGATTGAATGATGTTATTATACCTAAAAGAATAGAAATTAAGCCTATTTTTCTTAAGTACCCGAGAGCTATATATGGCATGTTGGCATGAATTTCCAAGTTGTTAGAGTATTAGCTAAGTATATTATTATAGCTTGATTATTGGCATGAATTGATAAAGAGAATTGGGTAAATATATGACATAATAATGTAACAATATAACTTGAAATGTGCCTTGAAATGGCTAAAAGCATTTGGACTAAAACTGTTAGTTAAAGCTTGAAATGATAATCTAAACAAGTGACTTTAAGTAAATTATGGAATTGAACCTTAATTATGCCTTTGAGAGGCTAAGATTTAGTTACATTTTGGCTATGGAATTGGCCCAGTTTTAGTGGCTTTAATGCCTAGATTTTGGTCATGGACTTGGCTTAGTTTTTAATGGCATTTGTGCTTATATTTTAGCCATGGATTTGGCCCAGTTACAGTTGGCCTTATGCCTAAAAAAGTAATAGAAAGAACCTTAAAAACTGAGTCAAATTTGGACCTAAAATAATCCTAGGAAAGTGACTTCCAAAAGTGGTCGAGATGACCTATAACTGTCCAATTGACCTTTACCTGAATAAAAAATGTCATTAGACAGAAAGTATTGATCTATTAAGTGAAAAAGCCCTAATAAATAATAATATAAGATATCTTGAATTTTGGTAGCAATAGACTTAAGAACTGTTTTGGGATGTTACTCGGTAGAGCCAAAAAGTGGCTATACTTGTCTAATTAAAATTTCAAAGTATAACATAAAATTTTTAACTGTTTATTTTTTAGACCCAAATATTATAAGAATAATTTTGGCCAATAAATAAAGTTAAATTAAACTACTTGGCCCATTGGTTAGACACCCACTGGATGGGTTGATCGGTCAACTTAGGATTTTGTAGCTACTAGCTCATTAATGGCTAGAGAGGTCTACGGACTGATCTCCATTATGTCACCCAGTCATTGATGGTATTCATTAGTGGTTGGAGAGGTCTACGGATTGATCTCTATTATGTCACCTAGTTCTTGATACCTTGTGACTAGAGAGGCCTATGAGCTGATCTCTATTATGTCACACAATCACTTATTATGGTTAAAAAGGCCCACTGGTTGATCTCTATTATGCCACATAGTTATCTTTATTATGTCTAGGGAGGCTACGGCTGATCTCCATTTATGGCATACATGCCGATGTAGTAGCATAGGTCCAGAATAAGGACCACTGCACCAGTTTATTTTCCCTTTAGATCTAGTGTCTTAAAGTGCCATCTTCTTAGTTGGGCCAGATAATTTAATTAAGTAAATAAATAGACTGATTATGAACATGAGAATTAAGCATAATGGGACAATATTTCCCAAGTTCTGATAAGATGCAAGTTAAAGGATATTTTAGACATTTTGCACAAATGTGCTAGACTAATTACAGTAAAGTAAATTAAGTAATTCTCATAAAGTATACATGTTAAAAATAATAGTCCTTCCTTTAAATGATTTATCTGAGTCTAAAGTACTATTTCAGACTTTAAAAGTACCTTAGTGGTATTTTAGTAAATTGGCACCCCAGTGTATAATTAAGTTATAAAATCAGATAAAATTATTCTTAAACTATCCAAATAAATTAATAACATTATAACATGATTAAATTGCTTTAAGTTCACCACTGAGTATCTCGTATACTCAGCATACCGATTTTAGTGCATAGGTACACTATAGTAGGACCTTCCTCATAAAGCGTGACGATGGCGGTTCAAAGGATACAAGTGAAGGCTTTGCATGGGATTTTTGTACAAATGTGTTATCCATGTACTTAGGTGGGAAATGGGTAGGAAAATGTATTTATGCTTTAAAAAGGTAATGTAATTAAGTGATTATGACCCACTGATGTAAGTTAAGTATTTCTATACATGTTCTTTGGTGAATGAATGAATATATGTGATGTTTATACTGATGTGAGCTTGAGGCTCTATAATTATGCATGTTCCTCTATGGCTTGAGGCCTATGTTAGATGATGATGATAGTCTGAGATTGGGGAACTAGATGGGTCCAGGTGTTGTGGATTACTTATAGAAGTGTTTAAATAGGCTTGTTCAAATTTTGGGTTAGGACCCAAGCAGCCATTATTCTGTCAGATTTTTAGGTAATACTTCAGTATGATTAGATTTCCTCTCTAAGGACTAAGTAAGATTATTTCCAACCTAAATAGACCATAAGAACTAACTAGAGTGATTTTGGAGTCAGATAGTCTAATCTACAGTGAAATTGGTAGAAGTTAAACGAATGACCTCAGTGAAAATTTTAGGATGGATGACCCGACAAGAAGTGCACTACTTATTGGGTTTCTTCGAGAATCTAGTAGGGGGTGTTACATTTGGTGGTATCAGAGCAAAGGTCCAATGTTCCTTAGTAAAGTACATGGATATCAAAGAGTTAAGTTTTAATTCCTTTGAACTGTTACACTGTCCAAGGCTGAGAAAGTGAAAGTCTTCTATAAGATAGAAATGATTGGTCTAGTTGCCTAAAGGAGAGGTTATGGAACCAATTGGTTTGACAACCATAGTATATAGAGAGTAGGTTCTGTATTAGCATCTAAACCTAGTTATGCTGCTTAGCAACCAGAGTTAAGAGTGATTGACTGGTAACAGATAGGAGAAACCTTATCCTGGTACAATAAAAAGTAGTATATGAAAAGATCTTACTAGATTTTTAAAGTATGTTAAGGAAATTATTTTCAATGACACATATATAAAATATAAGAGCTTTCTTATAAAATTGAATGTAGAATCAAGGATATAGACAACTAAACCTTAGAATAAGGAATTTGATAGTACAGTGCTAATTGCATATGACAGAAAGAATTGGTATTAGTAAAAAGAGACCTCTTTTAGAGAAAGAGGCAGAGCACTATGGGACAGCCTAGTACAGTACCAGATTAGTAAGACAAGGAAAGAGAGTTAGTTACAGGCATAGTTTTAGTCTAGGTCCTAGTACCAGATAGGGTACTAGGAGTGGATCACCCATTTGTGGCCTTTGTCAAAAAAGCACTAGGAGTAGTGTAGAGGAGGCAAGTGAGAAGAATGTCTCTAATATGGTGTTAGAAGCCACCACAGAGAGAGTATCCTTAGGGATAGATAGAGGGTACTCAAACATAGATATCTAATATTACACTCCAAAGTAGGGGTTAGAAATGGACTAGATAAGAGTAGTCTAGTGTTAGTTAGGGTATTAAAGTTAAGGCTTGTGCTTCAGCTAGGTAGTGTATAGTGAGACTAAAAAAGTGGCTGCAGCAATAGATGGTATAACTAGTGTTTTATTTATTTAATGTTCTAGTCTTAGCTTTGATAGACCCTAATTTAATGTCCATTTGTGTATATACTGCACCAGTACATAATAGACGGATAAAGCCTAAGCAAATTGATGCAAACATTAGAGTTAATAGCCTATCAACCAGCGTGTGATTGTGAAAAGGGTGTATAAAAGATGCCTCTCATGATTTAGAGGCATGGATTATTGTTGGTCTGACTAAGTTATATTTCAGTACATTGAGGTACTTTTAGGATGGAGTGACTTAGTAAGTATTAGGCTATGATTGAGGGTAACCCTAGAAAGTTGGCCCTCTAGACTGTACAAAGACTGTTAAAGATAGTGAATGGTGAGAGAATTCTCAGGAATAATTTTATCCTTGTTATTAAGATATAATAACTCCTTTAGGAGGAGAGAGGCATGTTTGGCCTAAAGTACTAATCAGACTAATTTAATTCTGATCTAGTATATCTATTAGTTAAAGCTCAGTTCTCTAATATACTCTTGTTGAGCTACCAGGGTTATCACCTTAGATGGAATTGGATTCTGAAGTGGAGGTATCCTGGTATTACTCTAGTGTTTATTATTCTTCAAAAGAGGGCATCTGTTGAAATAAAAGCACTGAGAGTATAGCTACAAGAGCTATGGAATAAGGTTTTTATTAGACCCAGTGTAATTCCTTAGTAAGTATCTAAGCTGTGTATGAGGAAGAAAGATAGGTTACTTAGGTTATGCATTACCCTAAAAGTGATTGAAACAGAATGAATGTGTAGGATCAGTATCCCTTGTCTTAGTGGACGACCTTCTTAATCATTGAAAAAGGCTGGTCTCCTTTCTTTTAAAGTTGATAAGAGATCTGAATATTATCAGTTGAGAATTTAGGGAAGCTGACATTACTAAAATTACTGTCAGGACCCAGTAAGGACATTGTAAGCTTTTGGTAATAACATTGGGGCTCACTAATGCCTTAGCAGTTTTATGGATTGCTATGGGCAAAGCTTTTAATTTTTATGTAAACCAATAGTAATGGTGTTTATGGATGATTATTTGATGTATTCTAGGAACCATAAAGAGTATGAACAACTGTTGAGGGTTGTGATACAAACCCTAAAAGAAATATGGTTGTATGCTCAACTCAATAAGTGTGAAATGGGCAAATGAAATTTTTCTTTGAACCACCTAGGTCCAGTGGATAGAGTTAGGATTTGGCCCCAATAAAGGTAAGGTAGTGTTGGGATTAGAACCCTTAGGAATGTAACTAAGATGAGAAATTTTTTGAGCTTAGTTAATGTTACAAAGGGCTTATAAGAGGACTTCTATCATTATTACTCCTATGGCTGGAGTAATCAAAAAGAGTATAAGGATTATGTGGAATAATCAATGTCAAGATAGTTGCTAAGCTAAAATAGAGGTTGATAGAGGCTCTTATCCTAATTCAACTTGAATAAGGTAAGAACCTTGTTATGTGCAGGGTGCTTCACTAAATGGTTTATTAGATGTTAATATGAGATGATAAGGTAAAGGCTTGTGCCTTCAGACAATTGAAGCCATGAGAGAAAGATTATCTTACCCTTGATTTGTAGCTAATTATCATAATGGTTATGTGGAAATAAATGATGGCATTATCAGTATGAAGAGGAATGTTGTATAAATACAAATCATTAGAGTTTGAAATATCCCTTACTCAGGAGAAGGGACCTAAGATAGAGGAGCTAGGTAGAGCTGATGTAGGGTTTTAAATGCTTGATTGACTACCTACTAATGAAAGCTAATGCGATGATAGATGCTAAGTATAGGAAAATTATGGTGACTAGAGAGATTATGAATGTCAGGTTACTAATTATTTCAGAAAGGCAGTAGTGGCTAACTTGTAAGTGAAGTCAGATAATTAGCAAAGCTAAAGAGGGGAAGACCATAGGGTCTCATTGATAGTAAGTGAGTAGTAGACTCATCAGAATAGATTGTGCACATTTTGTATAGAGGATCTAGGTTGTAGAGGTTTAAGAAAACAAATGAGTCTCCTTGTTCCAAGTATTCTGGAAGGAAAAATCTAGGTTTGGGAATTCTTATTTCTTAATGGTTTGATATGGAAAGAAATGTGTTAGGGTATAATACCTAGTATTTAATATGCAAGCAAGTAGAGGCTAGGCATCAAAATCCTTCTGAATTGTTATATCCTATAGTTACACCAGAGTGGTAATGAGAGAAGCTAACTTTGAGTTTTGGAATGAGTTTATTATTGAGTAAAGATAAACGTAGTGGTGCATGAATAATTGTTGACAGATAGTCAAGATAGTTCAAATTACCCAGTTAGGATGGGTTAGTTTTAAATAAAGTGGCTAGACTATATGGTGATGAGCCATTAAATTTCATGTTGTGCTAGTGACTGTCATGTGGATAAAGATTTCATTTTACTACTAGATTCTGGCAGAAGTTGTAAGCAGCTTTAGGCACTAGACTAACTCATCACCCAGTTTATCATCCTTAATTTGATGGATAACCAGAGAGGGTGATATAGATATTTGATCACATGTTGTAAGATAGTATTAGTAAGTTTATGGTTTTTGATATATGTGCATATCTCTTCTTGGAAAAGATTGCCTATGATAGCAGTAATTAGTTTAGTTTAGAAAGGGACCCCTATAAGGCATTGAATGATAGGCAATACAAGACCTTTCATGTTAAAGTGAGATTTGAGATAGAAAGTCTCCAGAGTAGACTTGATTAAAGAGGTTAAAGAAAAGTGCAATGAATCAAAAAAAGGCTGAAAGCAGTATAATTAGACCAAGAATTTTGGGCTGGCTTAAAATAGGAAACTGCTGAATATTCAGTTAGAGACAAAGTATTCTGGAGGTTTTTCTGAGAAACAGGTGTAGAGGTCGGGGAAAAGGGTATTTGAGTCCCAAGTTATTAGACCCTACGAGAATACTGATAGGGTCAAGACCTCTAGCATATAAACTTGTATTACCATATGAGCTATAGCAATACATAGTGTATGTATGTTTTGTGCTTAGAGGGTACATATTGGATCGGTTACATGTGATTTTGATGATAGTTATTGAGGTATAGATGGATATCAGTTATAACAAGGAAACAATATAGAATATGGCTCATGAAAAGAGATAATTGTAAAGATGAGTCCATACCACTATAACAATGCTAAGGAGGTATAAAAGTACAGAAGAAGTTACCTAAGAGCTAGATGAGCAAATCAAAGCTCAGTACCATACTCTTATTACTTCAAGTAATTTTGAGGATGAAATTTCTTAAGAGGGAAAGAAATGTAATGCTCATGCTCCAAGGCTCTGTGAATAGTGCTATAGGGTCCAAGTAGTGCACTAGGGGTACCGGGTCACTTGCATATCGACCGAAGCAGTGGCACAGGTTATGAAAATTTGAGGGGCCTTAATTTGATGAAATAGGCAAAATTTAAAAATTTAGCAAAACCAACAATTCATTTTGGGTTGTAACCTACCTATTAGGCTAATAAAAAAATTTTTCAGTCGAAATTTACCTGAGATGTGGCCGGACAGACCCAAAAATAGTTGACCTTAAAGCTAAAAAAATCACATTGAGTCTAATAGTGAAAGAATTTTTGGAATTAGAGGTCATTTACAAAATCTCATAATTTTTAAGGTTGGCACATAAATCGATGCAGTATAAAAATTGCCCTATCAGTGGAATTTGGCCATGAAAATTTATGAGCAGGTAGGGGGATTAAAATAGGAATTTTAAAACAAACAGTGTAGTTTTTAAAGGTCCGAGCAAATTTTTATGAATTTTTAAAGTTTCCTAAAAAATTAGGATGGTTTATAAATGGATGAGGTGTCAAAATAGGGCCCATAACAATGCCAAGTGGCAAATAGGCCATGACAAGTGGATTTCCACTTGTAAGGAATAAAACTTCTTCTCCCTATTTTCTGCCTAGTTACCGACACTAGCCTCTCTATTTTCGGCCATAAGTTTTTGCTCTGGTGTCTAAATGGGCTGATTCCAGTGGCTAAAATTGCCTCTAGATGTTAGCCACTACTAGGAAAAAGAATCAAGCTAAAAGAAGCTATGGTTTGGGAGAAAAAAAAATCAAAAAAGGAGATAGACTCATAACAGTCTAGAATTGTGTATGTGAGTTGAGTTCATGGCTATATCTCCCTTATTCCTTAGGCTTTTTAGGTTATTTTTGATTTTAAATCATAGTTAACATGTGTGTAGTGGTGTGTGTAAGGGATTGGTGGCCATTGGAGGCCATCTTGGAGGTCACAGAGGAGGCATAAATTCATTATAGAAGCTGGAATTGGGCTGGTAGCATGATTATAGATGGGATTGACATATTCAAAGAGCTATGTAAGTGAATTTATAGCTTTTTTTCTCATGTGTATGGGTGTTTAGAAATGTTGATTAAGTTGAATGTTTTGTGGAATTAAAAGTGTATTCTTAAGTGTTTGCATATTTAGCTTAAAATTGTTTGTTGGAATTAGTTGCCTAAGGTAGTTTGAATGAGAATTTTGCTACCCAAGATGAATTTATAATATGCTTGACATGATAGGGTGTACTTTATGAAACTTTGGGTGTGAAATTCACCATGGAATATGCATTTGTGCTTGTGGCCGTGAGCTACCATGGGTAGTTCTATAGGTGTTGTTTTGTGCTTTTGTTATAATGGCTTAGATTGAGATGTTTATGTCATATTTGAGTTCATGGCATGTAATTTGGATTGAATAATGTTATTATGCCTAAAGGAATAGAAATTAAGCTTATTTTTCTTAAGTACCCGAGAGTTATGTATGGTATGTTGGCATGAATTTCCAAGTTATTAGAGTATTAGCTTAGTATACTATTAAGGCTTAATTATTGGTATAAATTGATTAAGAGAATTGGCCATATTTATGACATAATAATGTAACAATATAACTTAAAATGTGCCTTAAAATGGCTAAAAGCATTTGGACTAAAGTTATTAGTTAAAGCTTGAAATGATAATATAAACAATTGACTTTAAGTAAATTATGGAATTGAACCTTAGTTGTGCCTTTGAGAGGCTAAGATTGAGTCACATTTTGGCCATGGAATTAGCCCAGTTTCAGTGGCTTTGATGCCTAGATTTTGGCCATAGACTTGGCCCAATTTTAATTAGCCAAATTACAGTTGGCCTTATGCCTAGAAAAGTAATAAAAAGAACCTTAAAAACTGAGTCAAATTTGGACCTAAAATAGTCCAAGGAAAGTGACTTCCAAAAGTGGTCGAGATGACCTATAACTGTCCAGTTGACCTCTACCTGAAGCAAAAATGTCATTAAATAGAAAGCATTAATCTATTAAGTGGAAAAGCCCTAATAAATAACAATATAAGATATCTTAAATTTTGGCAGCAATAGACTTAAGAATTGTTTTGGGATGTTACCCGATAGAGCCAAAAAGTGGCTATACTAGTTTGACTAAATTTTCAAAATATAAGATAAAATTTTTAACTATCTATTTTTGAGACCCAAATATTATAAGAATAATTTTGGCCAATAAATAAAGTTAAATTCAGATACTTGGCCCATTAGTTAGACACCCACTTGATGGGTTGACCGATCAACTTAGGGTTTTATAGCTGCTAGTTCACTGGTGGCTGGAGAGGTCTATAGACTGATCTCCATTATGTCACCTAGTCATTGATGGTATTTATTGGTGGCTGGAGAGGTTTACGAATTGATCTCTATTATGTCACCCAGTTCTTGATAGTTTGTGATTAGGGAGGCCTACGGGCTGATCTCTATTATGTCATATAGTCACTCATTGTGGTTAGAGAGGCCCACTAGTTGATCTCCATTATGCCACATAGTTATCTTTATTGTGTCTGGGGAGGTTATGGCTCATCTCTATTATGGCATATATGCTAGTACAGTGGCATATGTCCAAAATGATAACCGCTGCACCAGTTTATTTTCCCTCTAGATCTAGTGTCTTAAAGTTTCATATTCATAGTTAGGCCATAGAATTTAATTAAGTAAATAAATAGACTGATTATGAACATGAGAATTAAGCATAATGGAACAGAATTTCCCAAGTTTTGATAAGATGCAAGTTAGAGGATATTTTAGACATTTTGCACAGATGTGCCAGACCAGTTACAGTAAAGTAAATTAAGTAATTCTCACAAAGTATGCATGTTAAAAATAATAGTCCTTCCTTTAAATGATTTATTTGAGTCCAAAGTATTGTTCCAAACTTTTAAAGTACTTTTGGGGTATTTTAGTAAATTGGCACCCCAGTGTATAATTAAGTTATAAAATGAGATAAAATTATTCTTAAACTGCCCTGATACACTAAAAACATTATAACATAATTAAATTGCTTTAAGTTCACTACTGAGTATCTCCTCTACTCAGCGTACCAATTTTGTTACGCAGGTACACTATAGCGAGACCTACCTTGTAATGTGTGACAACAATAGTGCAGAGGATACAAGTGAAGGCTTTGGATATGATTTTTGTACAGATGTACTATCCATGTACTTAGGTGGGAAATGGGTAGGAAAATGTATTTAAACTTTAGAAAGGTAATGTAATTAAGTGATTATGACCTATTGATGTAAATTAAGTATTTCTATACATGTTCTATAGTGAATGAATGGATATATGTGATGTTTATACTGATGTGAGCCTGAGGCTCTATAATTATGCATGTTCCTTTGTGGCTTGAGGCTTATGTTAGATGATGATGATAAGCTGAGATTGGGGGACCAGATGGGTTCAGGTGTTGTGGATTACTTATAAAAGTGTTTAAACAGGCTTGTTCAAATTTTAGGTTTAGACCCGGGCAGCTGTTATGCTACTGGATTTTTAGGTAATACCTAAATATAATTAAATTTCCTCTATAAGGACTAAGTAAGATTATTTCTAACCTAAACGGATCACAGGAACTAACTAGAGTGATTTTAGAGTTAGATAGACTAATCTAGAGTGAAATTGGTAGAAGTTAAACGAATGACCTCTGGGGAAATTTTAGGCTAGGTGACCTGGCAAAAAGTGCATCGCTTATTGGGTTTTTTTGGGAATCCAATATAGGGTGTCACAGCTTGAGAGGTAAGTGAATACATTCACCATTTTGGTGATGAAAGTGGTTTTCATTTTATATAGGATTGCCATAAAGATTTGGTTATACCCTAAAAAATCATCAACTAAAGAGTACATAGTGTGTAGAGCAGCATTATCTATGAGTACATCAATATGTGGGAGTAGGAAACTATCATTAGGGCAAGCCTTATTTGGGTTCCGATAATCCACACACATCTTTACTTGACCATCTTTTTTAGGTATTGGGACTATGTTGGCTACATAAATAGGGAATTATACTATGTCCAAGAATTTAGATCTATTTGCCTTTTTACTTTATCTTTAATTTTATTTGCCCACTCTGGCCTCATTCTTTAATGATTTTGCCTTACAAGCTTAGCATCAAGATAAGTTGGGATGTAATGTTGGGCTATGCTTCGATCTATCCAGGTATGTCATCATATGACCAAGTGAATGCCTTTTCATGCTTTTTTAAGGTTCTTTTTATAGATTTTTGCTCTATGGGAGTTAGATCATTCGTTAATAATATGATTTTAGGGTTTTATTTATCCTCTAAGTTGAATTCTATTGTATGGATAGAGTTAATATTGAATATGCTTATTAGAGGATTATTACTACATGTAGTGCCATTACATAAGATAACAAACAAGTAAGCAAAATTATAAGAAACTTCATTGAATGAATCATCATGAAAGCAATCTAGTGCTAAAAGGAAATAATCTAAGGTATTCTCAACTACATTGTCTAATTTATTATTTATAAATTCTTAAGCAAATTCTCGTATGGTTGTGATTGCTTTGAGAGTTAGGATTTCTTCATTCTTGTCATCCTTGCTAGTTAAGTGCTCTGTCTTTAGAATATATTCTTCCCCATCTTTCAATTTTGTTGCTTTGAATCCTTAATCTATTATTAAATTTGTAAAGATTTCAAAGCCAGGTTTGATCATGCCATTGATTAGTATAGGTTCAAGGAAGCCATTATAAGGACTATTATTGATGAAAAAGTTACTTAACTTATTCCTTTGCCTTAGTGGCTTATCTATTTCTTAGTATCCTACCTCTTTTTATCTCTCTTCACTTTAAAATCTTGAAGGTTAAGGACTTCTTTGCCATTTTTGCCAGGTCCATTCTTGGAAAGAAACCATGTTTCCTCATAATGTTTGACACATAGGGATCTATTGTATTTTCATATGTTGTGGCTACTTGAAATCCCATTAGTAGAGGTTGTTCTTAAATTTAGGCTTGCGATGGTATCTCATGCAGTGGAAGCTTTCATCTCTACTATCTCAATGTTCATTAGGAACTTGATCATTTGGTAGAGGGTAGATGGAACTCTTGTAAGTTTATGGAACTAAAGGTATCCTAAAAATAATGCAAACATTACAGGTATGTTAAGGATAGTGAAAGTGACTTCACTTTTAATTGGCCCTACTTTTACCATAGTAGCAAGGACTCATTTTGTGTGTCATTGTAGGCTCAGGTTACCATATTAGATGCTTCTAAATCTTCCTTTTTCAAACCAAGGACTCTTATAAGTTTAGATGGTATTACATTTATAGTAGATCCATCATCTACCATAGCACATGTTGTGTATTTTCCTCTCACCTTGGCTTAAATATACAAAGGATTGTTATGGTCTCTTTGTTCCATTGGGAGGTCTTTATTAGAGAATGAGATAAGACCTGTGGTGTTGTTTACTATTGAATTAACTACTTCTTCGAGTGTCACAGTAGTTGTTGTACTCATAGAATATAAGGCCTTTACCAAAGCTTCTATATGCTTCCTTGATACCATTAAGAGATCCTATACACTGGTATATGATTGAGTCATTTTAAGTTGTTTAGGACCATATCTTCTTCTACTTCCTTTGGTGTAAGATTTTCTTTCCTTATCTCTTTGTCTTTTTTGTTGTAAAGCTTCCCACTCCATATGAGATAATTTATGTTAATTTGTTCATCGTCACTTATTTCCTCCTAAAAATTGGTCTTTCCTACTTCTTCATCACTATCCCAAATGTTGAGTTATAGAGTAGCCACTTGACTTATCTTAACAAATAAGTCTAATACTACTTGTTCAGTTAGACCGAAGCTGATGCCTAGGACACTTTAAGAAAACTATATTTTATTATGGTTGGGTAAGGGATTATTCTTCATGCTAGGAGATTTTTACTTGGGTTTATTAAGGTTCCATTATTTATTAGATCTTGAATGACATGGTGTAGTTGAATGAAATTGCAAGTGTCATGCTCCTTGCCTTAGTGATATTTGCAATAGATATTTGAATCACATTTAGCTAGTAGGTTTAAGGTCAAGTGGTGTGACTAGGCTTTTCTCTTTAAGCTTTTTTAGTACCATCGATAATGGTTTTCCCAGGTCTAAGAACTTTCAATTTCTTACAACCCTTATATATCCCGATTTCTAGTTAGAGGAATTAGATCTTGAGTTTCTTTCCAACTTTGTTTCTTCCTACTTTCTACATTGTTAACTCTTAGAGTGGTGTTATATACTTTTGAAAAGGTTTTCAATAGAAGATATTGTTTTTTGTTAGAGATATAAGGGAGAGCATTCTCTATAATAATTCTTAATCCTTTTTTAAGGGTAAGATATCCAGTTGCTTATTTCTCCATCTTAACAAGAGATTAAAAAAATTTTCATCCATCTTCTTCTTTGTAAGTTCAAGATCATGCAGTGAAATCCCTATGTTAGTGTTAAAAGCATACTATTTGGTAAATGCTCTAATTAACTTAGTTTAATTTTGGGTTATTGCCTCATCTAGCTTATAGAACCATTTCATCAATGCTCCTTCTAATAATAAAGCAAACAATTTTGTGATCTATTTTTAACTCAAAAATGTAGTTCCTATTATTATGTCATATTGCCTCACATGCATGTCAGGATCTCATTTTCTATTAAATTTAGGTAATTTAGGCATCTTAAATTTATTCAGAAACTTAGATTCATCAAATATAGTGAAGGATTTTAGATCTTCTAATGTGTTATTCATACATCCTTGAACTAGTTTTCTTAACTCATTTATCTCATTTTAAACCTCTATAGTGGCTTTTTGTTTTGTAGCCTTAACCTCTCTCTTTTCTTTTGTTTATGTAATCCTTTGTGTCTTTGAAATTATCATTGGCCTCTTTGATCCTTTTTCCTTTATCTTTACTGGTTCCACCCTCACCTATACCTAGGCTAGTTTTGATGGCATTTAGTCAGCATTCATTCTCTCGTCTAATGCTTTAGTATGTGCATTAAGCAATTATACCAAAAATTTCTTCAAATCTTCATTAATCAATATCGTAGTTAGTGTATTTATTTCTAACCATCTATTTCTAATCCTAGTCCAAGTACTTTGAGAGCCTATGGTAAATATATCATGTTTCTTTTTAGAAAAAAAATGGTTTTAACCTAGGTTAGTCTATATGTATGCATGAAAAGTTAGAACACATCACAATAAAAACATCATTCGAACTTATTGCTTTGACATAAGAGTAAATTCAATCTTTATCATAGTTCACATATCAATTGGGATATCTAAATTCCACTCATGGTATGATACCTATTGAATTTGACTTTTAACCAGTTAAGTCTATTTAAAATAGGTTATAACCTTTTCTCATAGGAAATAAAGAGATGAATGATTTTGCTTATAGCTCAAAAGTGGTTATAAAGAACTTCTAATTGACTTAACTACAAAAATTTAGATTCATCATAATAATAGGGTACCTAAGGATGGATTTAAGGTTTTGTCCTATACGATAGTTTTAAAGTTTAGACACATACTAGTTAGATTGTAACCTTTACATGCTAGACATAGTTCAAGCATTTCACAGCGCCTATAAAGGGTGACACTCACACTTTCAAAGTTTAATACAGATCCTAACACACAGACTGATGAATGAGTTTTATATATCAACCGTTTTTTGAGAAGTGTGATATTACTTCACCCTATTAGAGTTGCAGCTATGAGCTAGTCATGACTTGTAATAAGGCCGATTATCAGGAGTTACCACTCAGTGCTAACTAAGAAGCAATAAACTTGGTGTAAGTGTTTTAACCTAAGATAGGGACCAAGCCATTAATCTTTAAAGAACTAGATTCACGGTTGATAATTAATACTCATTACATCTAGTATTTAGTGTGCATTCTACATATTAACTAGTGAAACTATCCTTTCTAATGTAGAATGCAATTCTTAAGATCTAAATTCATATTAGGCACATAAATGATATAATTATGGGAAAATAAACTATAAGTTCATAATAAAACATGTCGTACAATATAATTCTCTTATAATCGTATTATTATTCTCATATAAGGTGGGAAACATGTTTATAATTTGAAAACATGATTTAAAATACTTTTACCATGTGAAATTATGTAAACAAAGATTAAAATAGAATTCATTATACTTTTTATAAAAAAAACTAACTTTTATACATTGAAACCTGTATGCATGATGAAAACATGCATTTAATGATAAACAAAACAAGTTATAGCCTTCAAGACTTACCAGTAATGAAACTTCAAGCTTACAAATGAAATTACTCATAAAGGAATATTGACTTTGATAAGTTGGCTCTCTTCTCAGATAGAATAGCTTCTTCTAAAGATTCACAATATTTTGAATTGGTTTACAAAATTTCCCACTACTTAAGAACTTTTTTAAAGCTTTCAAGGATTTCAAGAAACTACTTGAATTGAGTAAATTCTTGAATCATATACTTGATTGATGATTTCTAATGAATCTTGATAAGTGATTTTGAGTGTTGGTTTGGAGGGTATTTATAGATGTTGATCTTATGGAGTTTTATTCACTTTTTCTTTTATTTTTTTGCTATTTTAGGTCGATCGGAATGTTATTGGTTTATTCTACCCAATTTTTAGATTTCTAGAGACTAAAAGTTTAGATTAGAATAAGGCTCTATGATTCTTATTTTGTTTTTGAGGATATAGTTATGTGACTATAAGTATGGTTGCGTAATTATTTTTTCAGAGAATTATGACTTTGGTTGTTTCTTTTGGAGAATTGTTCTCTTATTCTTCCATTTTCTTCTTTTTATAGGATTGGTCCTACATTCCTTTTTTTGTATTCTCTCTTTTCTCCTTAGAATTTACTACATATTTTTCCTTTAAGTATGGTTTTCCCTTCTTTCAGCATTCCTACTATAGCAATCATCCATTTATGACTCTGATTATCCTCATTAGGCTTTTTGGGACTTAAAAGCCAGTACATATACTATTATATGAAGGTAAAGCTAAACATCATATTAATTACATATTTGTTACTTAAACTAATCAAACTTGCAATACCCTAAAATTTTTTGGTTTAAATAGTACTATTCCGATTGTGAATAGTGTCCTCGGGCTATCGCAAGGAATGAAAGTGAAGTTTTAGACTACAAAAAAAATGATTTTATGCAATATGAAATTAATGCATGTTTTTGGTTTGATGTAAATTAAAGATCAAAAAGTTTGAGAGTAAGCTGAGGATAATTTATCATTTATTAATATGAAGAGATAATAGTGTGTAAAAAGGCCATTTATGTGAAATATAAAAAACCAAGATGACGGTGAGTTGCGATTGGTAATGAATCATATTATCATAAAAACAAGATTAATTTTAAGTAGTTTTGATTTAAGAAGGACTCAAAGATAAGTGTCATGTGGTAAGTTTATAGCCACCCAAACCTTGAGAATATATATGTTAAAGAAAGAGAAAGAGGACACGTTTCTCTCCTCTCATTTTCTTCTTCTTCTCCTTCTTTCAAACCTTCTATGGCCACCAAAATTTCATTAAAGTTCATCACTTTTCTTGCTGACTTTACATGCATTAAGCTTTGATTATATTATTAAAGTGAGTAAACCTCATGATCTATTAAAGAACTCAAGAATTGTGAAGAGATAAATAAGTACAAATTAAAGAAGTGATAAAGATAAGGCACTCAAACATGGGAAATGAAAAATTCATGTAGAAATCCAAAAATTCTAAGAAAAGTAGAGATTAATAGAGTTTTTAATGGCTAAATATTAGAGCTAAAATAAAGGGATTCTCTAAAAAGGGAAGTTAGTGCAATTTAAACTTAGAACACCTCTTTTTGTTGCTAAATTTGATTTAAATGGAATTTTGATCAGTTTAGAATGAATTGATTGGTAATTAAAGTGTAAATGAGCTTAGCATGTCCTAAATTAAGCAAAATTATGAAAATAAAGAATTGGCATGTAAAGGATTGAAATGCATGATATTGGATTGAAGTTTACTATAATTTTCGACTACATATTCTAAAAAGTTCAAGGCTCAAGGTTGTGATCTTTAAAGGCACACAATTATGACCTCATAAAATTAAGAATAGATTCTAAAAAAGTTAAGGGCACATGGCCATGACCGTTTCTAAAGTGTTAAATTTGTGATCTTTCTTTATAAGTTCTAATTTATTTTTAATGCCTAAGATTTATGCAACTATATTCAAGATGAATGAAAATAGTTACCTTTTAAAAATGATAATTATATGCCTTAAATGAGAAA
>CANXYI011045870.1:0-11968 GCA_948208565.1 Hura crepitans
TTATGAATTATATCGAAATATGCTTAAGTATAGATATGATGTATATAATGGGAGCATAAGAAATACTATTTACCCGATTGGTCATTTGTTAGGCTAATTGATTTTGTAAAAATTAGGCTATTTAAAGTGATAAAAAAAAACTTAAATATGGTGATTAGCCTATACCTGTTAGCAACCTAGATTGGGTAGGTTGACTAGTCAACTAGGGGTTTTACAGCTGTTAGGACACTTCAATGTCTCTTAATGACCCTCGGGTTTAGATAATGAATTTCATGTATGAATTATGGGCTTTTGTTGTTCTAATGGCCTCTATGGTTCGATGTCCCTGTTATTAGTATAGTTATATGTTTCCTTAAGTATAGGTAGTAAAGTATGGGAATGATGTAATTTATGAATTATTATGAAATTATATTTTAATTATGGTAGGAAATATTGTTTATGATAATTGCTTATGTATGAGGTTGAATTGTGGATAAGTTGCTTTTTTATTTAAATTATATTATGAGCATGTATGCATATGATGCATATAATTCAATTGCCATTCCATATATATGCATGTGAATGCATCAGCACTTAAATTTCCTTAATTACACTACTAAACAAATTTGCTTAGCATTTTATTTTATGTGCGATGCATAGGTTGAAGAACTAGATTAGAGTCAAAGCCTCATAACTATTGCAGATCAAGATGAAGCTACATTTTGGTATTTTGCTAATTTGTACATAATGATTATGTGATGTAAATAGTTTAATGGCACTTGTATATAACATTAGAGGGATTAGGCCTAATTTGGGAATTTTTTTGTAAATATTAAGCAGGCTCAAAATTGCATTTGGATGTTTATATGAAAGACTTTCTTTTATTGTATTGTTAAGCTTTTGAGCTATTGGTAGATGGTCAAGAAGACCAATTAATGTTGAGATTATGATGAATGATTTTTAGAAGTGCTATTTTCATTTGCATGTTACTATTCATTTTAGGAGTGTCTCATTATAACCATTATGTTATAGAATTTTTGGCATGAGAATTCTCAAAATGGTTGTAAGATGTTAAATAGATTTTTATTTATCTAAGAATTGAATTTTAAGAAATTAATTTTAAGTCAAACATTTATTGAAAATATTATTAATATATTTAGATTTTTGAGTAATAACAAAAGGTTAAGTAAGTTTGGTAACATGTTTCTAGCCACGCTCCTTATTTGGGTTCGACAATTGGATTGGGTATAGGGTGTCACACTTTTATTCTCAAAAGTTGAGGAAAGTGAAGTTTGGCATTGCATAGCCCCTTTCAATTTCTTTGGACATTCCTTTGCAATATTCCTTTTAGAGCAACATGCTTAACAAATTCTCGATTTAAATTTCCAATATTTTCCTTAGTGTTTCCTTTTCTAGTGCTTATAAGAAGGTGATGATACACTATGCGTAACTAATATCGATGCTCTAGAGGTCTGAATTTGAGTTTAGAACATTTGTCCAACTTGTAACATCTAGGTTTGGCTTTGTTGTACTTGTTGGGCTTGTTCACCTTTCTGTTTCTTAGTTGTTTTCATTGTTGGACTCACTTTATCTTGGATATTAGCCTTTTCTTTTTAAAACTTTCCTTTGTTTCATCTCAGAGAATTTCCTCCATGGTATAAGCCATTGATACTAGGGTGGAGAACTCTTTAATCTTGTTCATGGCTACTTATAATTTAACTCTTGAGTTAAAGCCCCTTTAAAACCACTTACATCTCTCTTCTTCACTAGGCATAATTTCCTTTGCATAACAGCTAAGACTTGCAAATCTTTTTTGTATTCAAAAATAGTTTGGTCCCCTTGTTTTATATTAATGAACTCCTACCAATTCCTCTCAAAGTTGTTTTCTATAATGTGCCTCTTCCAAAACTCCTACAAGAAGAAGACCTATGTTAAATCTACTAGAGCCTTATGCTCTACAATTGTCCTCTACTAATTATATGCTTCCTCTTAGAGCACGGAAGTAGCACATATCAAATTCTCCTATGGTGTGCACTTTAACTCTTCCAGTATCTGATCAATTTTATTTTACTAGTATTCCACCATGATGAAATTGTCCCATTTATTCCCTTGAAATATACAGCTCCTATCTTTTTCACTCATTCTAAGTACATTTTTTAAAGGGCTTGTGATGGCTACAGTGGTAATAGTGATGGAGGTGAGACTACTATAGTTGTAACTTAAGAGGCTAAGCACTTGGTGTAGTACTTCAAGTTGTGTTTGAGTTACTTGATTCATATCTTATAATGTTTGGCCTTTAACCCTTAGCTGCTCATTATCTATAGCCTACACTCATCTTTTGACTTCACTTCTACCACCTAAGGGTGTAGCTTGGCATATCTTTTATCTATACAGAATGAACACTTATAAGCCTTAAGTAGTGTAGATACATATAGCATACAACTTTAATCTTATGGCACTCATGTATATCCCTATGTTTCAAGGAATGCCTAAACCCACTCTGATACCATCAAATGTGACACCTCTATTCCTAGCCGATAGTTCATTTATATATAAAATGCCAACTATGACATCTCTTACTCAACCCAATGGCCCAATTCGAATAAGAGATGTCCTGAACTATATCTATTAACATTCTAACTTATTGCTATCATAAGGACTTAATGTCATTACATATTGTGAAATCATTATGTAACAATTCAAATTGCATAATGACATATAAATAAGTAACCATTTTTCTATTTTTAACAAGAATCTAGAGACATAATGGTTGCATGGTACTATATCCTAAATTAAACCTACATAATTAACACTTTTATAATTATATCAGTAATCATCAGTATTATCACAACATCCTAGATGCTTTTGATCCCCAAAATACTCCTAAGTTATATAGTTTTAGTAATATCACGACTATAACACACAAGAATCATGTATAAAAAATCAAAACTTTTTCTAATTAATTGGCATTATTACTTTCACTTCACATTATATTGTCTCATGTCACATAATATTAATATCTTCTGTATTATCCAAGTACACCATTAGATACTTATATAATCTTATCATCCATGATTTCATTCATTTGATTAAAATAAATTAGTTTCTATTAGCATAAAATTCTGATCTCAATACCATTTGCTTAATTGAAATTTTTGACAATCAGGTTGTGCTATTTCTAGATTTTTTTGAGCTCAAATAGAATATTTTATCATTAAGCTAAAACTAGGTTACTATTTATCAAACACTGTCATAATAAATCTTTAAAGGCAAATTTAACCACCTTAATGACTTACTTTCTAACTCAAACTTCAATAACAATTATCTTATAATTTTCACTTTCATCTCATCTAGTTAGTTACTCTAAACCTTAATAAGCACTATTCATGTTTCGGTGTCACTATTTACAAAAGTCATGTCCTTAATCGTATTCTTTTCACTCATTTGAGTTACTCTTATACTATCCTTATGTTTTCCAGCGATTTATAGGTGTTCCACTCACTACAAGGACTTAAACTACATATTTCCAATTTTACCCCTAAAAATTTATGAAATGACCATTTTATCCTTTGTTCATTTCTCACTTCGCTGTTCCTACCAATCAACTCTACTCAATTTAAACATCTATTTTATTCCTTGTATTTTGCTCTAAGTCTCTCTAACCTTACAAAAATTCATACTAAAAATCAAGGCATTAGATGTGGCACCCCTCACTCGACCAGGTAGATGAATCTAAATAGGAGGTGGCACATTATCACAACTATTACCAGAACCATAGTGACTTTGAATAAAAGATGGTATATTAACTAGTTTTACCTAGCTATACCATTATCTTCTTAAAACATTGTTATTAATGTAAAGGTATGGTGAGCATCCTAGGCCCACGTACCATTGAACCAAATGTAGAGTGTGCAAACATAAGAGATATTACTATTCCATTTTGATGAAAATTCAGCAGCATAGTGGCTGCTTGATATCATGTCTAAAAATAAACTTGTAAAAAAATAATGCTCCTATAACATTCTTAACCTCAACTTAGTCAATTGGGTTCTTCTGACTCTCTAATAGCATCAACATGCACATAGTGACATTAGTCACACCATAAACACAACATATATGACAATCTCAATATCATATTATATCAAGCATACATCACATATTGATATCGCACAATTGTCATCAGTCTATTTAATTTATATGAGCAACATATTTTATTAACTTATACATACACATGATTGAATAGGACCTGTACCCTTTTTATGTACATGTGAGTGCCAACTAGTCTTATTTTCATCATATTAAGGATACAAAAATAAACTAAGGGTTAGAGCTACCTTTACTGCACTACTATGCTGAGGCTAGGTTGAAGTTTTATCTATTTATAACATATGCATCGAAAAACACATTACGCTAAGATAAAGCTTAGTGGTGTGTTCAATAAAATATGATCACACATATATGCATTCATGCCAAACATACAACACAAAAATGAAACATGTCATATAACATTTATGCATTTTACCAAATTCATAATAGTACTAAATTAGCCATGTTATATCATTACAATATCACGACCCATTATGACCCATTTTATGTATTTGACTTTTTATGGTCCATTATTTAAACTCATAGTTTGTTACCCATATTTGTTTAGCATTATTAGGTTTCATATTCACTCAACACTTACTTGCTATAACAATATCAATGTTTCTATTCAATTCCTTTAATTAATTTAAATTATAGTCATTAATTAATTTATTTAGTTTTACATATAAACTCATAAGACTAATTAATTATTTAATTGGTCATCATGTCATATTTTTCTTTTTCCAAGTAATTAGCCCATATTTGAGAGACACATATCCAAGTACTAGATATTAGGATCATGATGGCCATTTGCCCACATTTTTTACCTCACGATTGTTGTACCAGCATATCATATAATAATAGTGCACATTTGCCCTGTTCAACCTCCTAGCATCTACACCTGCTTTAGATTATGTGCGATGGTTCTATTGGACCTGTTAATAGTTGCATCCATATTAAAATAAATGTTATTAGTAAAATCAATACATAAGTTCGCAGTGGTCCTATTAAACCTCCAAGTAGCTACACACACTTTAAAATATGTGCAATGGTTCTATTAGACCTCTTAGTGGCTACACCTGTATTATACAATCAAGTATAAATAGATATCAATATCAATATATCAATGACACAAAAGTGTCCTAGTAGTTACTATGTCCCTTAGTTGATAGGTCAACCTATCCAATAAGTTGTCTAACATATATGTGCTATTCAGATTTTCATTCTTATTATATATGATTTAAATGTCTCATGTACATTTTCCACATATCATTTCTAGCCCCAATTTCAGAGTCCACTTCCACATGGAAAATTATTATTTGTTATAATACATTATCACATCAAATAGTCACTATATTCCATTCATTGGTCATGCCATTCTCAATATCCTATCACACATTCTCTTCTTTATCATATTACCATTTGTCATGCCATTCTCAATATCCTGTCACACATTCTCTTCTTTATCATATTACCATTTGTCATGCCATTTCATTCATTAACATGTTATTATCAAAATCAATGTACATGATCTTATGAATTATATTAGCACACATTTGACTATGTATATTACACCAAGGTACATTATGTAATACATATTCATTCATTACGCAACATTCATATATCTCATGCCACATTATCAATAGTTCATAAATACAACAATGTACATATTTCATGCACCATATATCAATGCATTTATGCTCATTATACCTTAATTATGTTAATTACACAATAAATCCATAAAATCCCACTATGTTCGTAAATTTCCATACAACATGTAGATTTTTCCATCTTCCATATTTAGCCTATTTTCACTTAATTTTTTAATCTTATTAGTGAATCAGCACACATTAAAGTCTAATATACACCTAAAGTCAAGTTAAGGTTATTCTAACCCTTAAAATAAATTAAACCTTAAATGACACCTTTTATGGAGTTAATGCAATTCACACATCCAAGCATATATTTTATAAAATACACTTACAAAGAGGTTATTTGATATCCCAAATATAATTCTACATCTTCTCTTTGCCCTCACTCTTTCTATCATCTAAGTTCTCTAAGGATTATGCATATAAACATGTTACCGAACTAACTTAACTCTTTTAATGTTACTAAAAAATCTAAATAAATTAAAACCTTTTTAATTCATGTTTTGTTTTAAAAGAAAATAATGTTTTAAAATTTTATTTTTAAAATTATTAAAAATCCATTTTAACTTGATACATCCATTTCATGAATCCTCATATCGAAAATTCTAGAGCATAACAATTATACTAGGACATTATCCCAAAATGAATAGTAACCTACATATGAAAACAACACTTTTATTATTCATCCATCACATTCTCCATAAAAAAAAATTTGTCCTCTTAACCATTTAACAATAGCTCAATAGCTTAATAACACAATAATGGAAAACGTTTACATACAAAAATTAGAATATAGTTTTTAATCCTATTTAAGTAGTTACAAAAAAAATAATATCCCAGATTAGGCTTAATCCCTCTCATGTTACATACAAGAGCTATTATACTATTTACATCACAATAAAAATATTTAAAAATCAACAAAATACCTAAAAAATAGCCTACTCTTAATCTGTAATAGTTATAAGGCTTTGACTCTAATCTGGTTCTTTAACCTATGTATTACAAATAAAACCATATGCTAAGTAGATTTGGTTAGTGGTGTGATTAAGAAAACTTAAGTGCTCATGCATTTATATGCATATGTATGAAATGTAAATATATTTTTATACATTAATACAAATACATGCTCATAATATATTTTAGATAAGCAAGCAACATATGCAAATCTTGATCTCATATAAAAGTATTTATCATAAACAACATTCATAAGCATAATTAAAAATCAAGTGTCACACTAATTAATAAATTTCATCATGGAAATATTTTAATACCCAAACATAAGAAAGCATTTAACTATATAAGATAATAAGGACACCGGACCACCAATAATCAGAACTAAAAGGTCATTATAAGACACTAAAGTGTCATAGTAGCTACTAAACACCTAGTTGATTAGACAACCTATTTAACATAGGTTCTTAACTTGTGATACCCCTTACTAGAGTACTTAATAAATTCAACAAGTGATACACTTCTTACTAGGTCACTCATCCTAGTTTTGCACTAGGTGTGCGCTCCTTAACACTTTAAGACTATTTTAAAAGTTAATTAGATTTTTCTTAGATTTTTAGTCTAATACTTTAAACAAGTTCATATATGGTAAGACAAACTTAGAAAACCCACTTTACTGTCATTTTACATGCTACAAAAAATTGGGTAGCACAATGGCTACCCAGTTGACATGCAAAAAAATTTTTCACTTGTAAAATCACTTTAAAAAATAGTAATATCCTTTTTCCTCCTTGTAAACCCTTCTGGTCCCTTAATCAACATTTGTAAACATTAATCACACATTACAAACACTCAAGGCCTTAGGCTAATAGTTATAAAAACTCATTAAGTAAGCCATACACAAGAATCACTAATTTATGTGCGTCACATCTATCTTAATATATATAGACATAAACAGCCTCTAAGCATGCTTAACCCAATCCCTATAGTGTTTACATAAGTGCTAGCTAAACAAAACAAAAGAAAAAGACCCTATACCTTCCAAAGACTGTGTTGCTACACTATATGATCACTGAGGCTAGACTGCTTATCTTTGCAACCTACACACTAAAACACTGGTATGCTAGTATAAAACTTAATGGTGAATTTAATGTATTTAAAACATGTTATATGTAATGGCTCACATGCAATGATAATATGACAGTTAAGATGTAGTGTGTGGATGGTATACCAAGTAATTCATGCAATTTAGGTGATATGGCACATTTTCCCAATAATTACCAAAATGCCACTATAATAATTTCAATTATACTCATTATGAATTAACTTGTCATCATTCAAATCTATATATGATCTCAATTTAATTTTATAGGCCTGACTAGATAGCTGCAACTAAGACACTGGACCAAAAGGGAATTGAAAAGTTATGTAGTGGCCTACATTTTGGACTCTAACTACTGCACCGACAATGTCTAATAGCAGGGATCAACTCACTTAAACCTCCTAATACCAGAAAAAGCATAGCAGGATTTAGTCCATAGACCTCCTAATATCTTAAATAATTTAACCACCAATCATATTATGGATAGTAGGGATCAGTCCGTTTACCTCCCAATATCTAAAAAATCATAGTAAGAATTTCAATGGATAGTAAGGATCAATCCGTAGACCTCCTAATATCTGGATAATCAATAACATTGAGCACTACTAAGGAATAGCAGGGATCAGTTTGTAGACCTCTCAATATCTAAAAAATCACAGTAATCATCTAATAGCTATTAATCCTTAAATTAACCAGTCAACCTATCCAATGGGTGTCTAACAAATGGACCATTTGACTTTATTTTATGTTCATTTATTTATTGATAATTATATTGTAATATTTAGAAGTGAAAAGTAGATAGTTACAAATTTATTTTAATAGTCAAAATTTGACCTAGACAGTTAGAAGGCATTTTTGGTCCTACCGGATAGTTATGGGTCAATTTTTTTAAGATATTTTAGGTCACTTTCATAGGCATAATTATGTCCATCCTAAGTCCATTCTAAGTCTTGATTTTAGTTTCATTTATGTCCATTTTAAATGTCTATTTCAGGTATAGGTCTTTAAAACAAATTTTCAGGACAATTGTAAGTCATTTTTATTTTTGCGTATGCCATTTTAAGTCTCAAATCAAGTCATTTTCTTGCTATTTTTCAATGCCATTTTTACCTATTTTCATACATGTTCATATGCCTAAAGCAAAGTTCAATTATACTTCTCAAATAACCTTAAAAGTGAATTCAATTTATTCCACATAAACATTATAAGATATCAAAAAATTATGGTGCCATTTACAGGCTAATTTAGTCTATTCTTTAGGTCAATTTCACTATGTCATTTTAAGTCATTTTTAAATCTCTTTTTAACTACTTTTTAATCTTAATTACCATGGCAATAGTCACACCATTTCTTATCTTATTACTCATACATGTTCACCTATTTCATGCCAAATGCAAGTTACACAATTCATGCTCATTATGCAATGCCATTCTCACACACACATGCCATACCATACCATGCCTATCATGTGAAATTTAGCTTACATACCTCTCGGCCAATGCTTTCCAATGGCTATATACATACTTTTCTCTAAATTCAACCAGACACACACATACACTAACATCATTTAAGCACATATACACAAACACACTATGCATATTTCATGCAAATTAAGATATGGCATGCCTTGTGTATGTCTTAGCCATACCAAGAAATCACATACACATGCATATTCCACCAAGTTCACCACATATACTTATCATACTACCCTTAACGTGCCATTCCCCATTTCGTACCCTAAGTTACCATAACCTTTATATGCCTTACCACTTAAGGCACCCTAAGGAACCTGTTGCCCACTAACCACAACATCACTAAAGTCTCCCTCTTTTTACCATACACACAAAAATCATATCCTTTCATGTCACACATACCAAAAGTCATCTAACTCAAAACATACACACATGAACCTCTCAACCAAAGTGAGGCCTTAACCATTTCTTCATTTCCTTCACAAATTCATCACTTAATTTTTTTATAAAACATGAAATTAACATCAACATAGGCATAACACATCACTCTACTTACACTAACCACTTTAACCATAACTTCTATAAAAGATTTCTACACTAATTGCTAATGAATTCTAGATTATATGCTTTCAATACTTTAAATTCACATACCTTTACTTAAAATAAAGCCTTGGTCACCTTTTGGCACCCATTTTTCCCTTGTTATCCTTCACTTTTCTTTGCCCCTCCACACATGCCTCCTCCCCTTAGAAAATCCATAGAAAATTCTATATTTCCCCAAATGAAAATCCAAGATTATAGGCATTCTTATAATGGTAAAATTATCTAGGAAAAAGAATTAAAAAGAGAGGAAACACTTATACATAAAAAGTTAGTTTCCAATCACCCTTTATGTACACTTGTGAATTTCTTGAATTTTCTTAATGTTTATGAACATCTATGGCCTTTAAACCCTTTAAAGCTTAATTAACAACTTGTCAATTGAAATTTTAGAATGGATTGGTGGCTAGTTTAAGCTTGAGAAGTCATAAAAATGGTATAGCAAAGAAAGGAATGAGAGGACGAAGAAAAGGAGGAATGGGTAGGTAGTGAGGTGGCAATCCCAAGTGGACATCTAGGTATCACAGTATGGCTTTTATAGTGGCTGAGGTGGCTCTGGTGGGGATACATATCACCCGAGCTTCCCAAAAATGCTCGATTTCGATAGAAATTTTTGGGGAATTTTTAAAAATCACTCAAACCTCAAAAAATCATTGCAACTATTTTAAATATCCTCAATTTGTCCCATTTAAAGGCTCATAAATTTCATTTCCAAATTTCCTCGATAGAACAATTAACCAGCTGCCTCATTTTATGTATAAAACCCAAAATTAAGAAAAAGTTACAAATGACCTCGAAATATAAAAATTCCTTCACCAATGAACTTAGGGGAATTTTTAACCTTTAGGGTATGGTATTTTTAGGTCTGTTCGGGCACATCCTAGGTTATTCCCAGCTTGAATCCATTTGAGCCTACTACCCACTAAATTATGGACTAAAATAATTTATTAGTTCTACTAAATCTTTAAACTAAGTCATTTTCATCATTTTTAATCCCCTTAAAGTTTCATGATTAGTACATCTTACCTTGGCCATCGTAAAGGTCACCTGACACTTCGAGCACACTTTTCAAGCCTTAGAGGTATTGTTCATAGAGTCTTGACTTACGGGAATTACAATTTTTCCCCTCTTAAGAAATTGCATCCTCAAAATTACTTAGAGCAAACAGATGTGGATATTAACTCTTTATCTAATCCTTAAGTTCCCATTTAACTTCTTCTGAATTATGGTGCTTCCAGAAAACTTTATTTAGAGGAATGGATTTTATTTCTCAATTGCTTCACTTCATAAGTTAGAATTTGTATTGGTTCTTCATTTTAACTCTGGTCTAGTTATACCTCAACATCTATCACTAGAACAACGTGGGAAAGATCTAATATGTGCCTTTTACGCATTGAGACATGAAACATATCATGTATCTATTGTAACTTATATGGCAATGCTAGCCTATATGCTAGTGATCCCACTCTCTCCGTAATCTCATATGGCCCGATAAATCTAGGACTCAGCTTCCCCTTTTTCCTAAATCTAAGTAATTTCTTTGTGTGGGGATACTTTCAGAAACACTATGTCACCCATTGTATATTCACTACCCTCTAGCTTAAGTCAGCATAAGATTTCTATCTATCAGTTGCAACTTTCAATCTTTCCCTGATAACCTTAACTTTTTTCTTCTGTATCTCTAGTTAGATCAACTCCTAAGATATTGTTTTCCTAACTTCACTCCAAGACAAAGGAGTTCTAAATCTTCCACCATATAGTGCTTCATAAGGTGCCATGCCTAAACTGGCTTGATAATAATTATTATATGCAAATTTAGCTAAGGAAAAGTATTGGTCCTAGTTGCCTTTAAATTCAATGGCATAGCTACGTAACATATCCTCAAGCACCTGTATCACCCTTTTTGATTTTCCATCTGTCTGAGGGTGGCAAGCTGTGTTGTAAGTTTACCTACTGCCTAATGCCTAATGTAGTTTTTTCCAAAACCTAGAGTGAAGCAAGGATCCCTATATGAAATTATAGCCATAGGTATACCATAGAGTCTAACAATATGATTAATGTATAATTTAGTTAGCCTTTCCAGTGAATAATCCATTATGATTTGAATAAAGTGAGCTATTTTAGTC
>CANXYI011045932.1:0-22642 GCA_948208565.1 Hura crepitans
TTTTTTAATTTTAATTTATTCAACACTTTAATTGTTTCAGTTATAATATCTTATGTTCATGATTATATATTTAAGTTCCGGAAAAAAAATGATTTATATATTTAATTTAAGTAAACACTGTAAGAGACTTTTTAGATAACATGATGAGACAGTATATAGTGATATAAGTATTGATTTTTCTTTAAGGATTCAATAATTACTTTTTTTATTCCCATTTGATAGAAAAATGGTAATTTAAATTGATTTAGATTCGCAAATTAATGACCATTACATGCTTTCATTTTTTTTTAATTATAAATCCTAAATAATTTAAAAAATAATTAAATTAAATTAATTCAAATAATTTAACACTACTTTCTAAATAAGATCTCGAGTTGACATATTTTGAATGAAAACTATCAATTTACTAGAGTTTTACTCCAATTTAAATAATAGTAATCTCTTAATTTTTTTTTCTTCTTGCATAACACACAAGGAATCAAAACTGCATATGAAAGCAATGAAAAGCTAGATAATACAAATATAATTATTTTTTTTTAATGTAGACTTAATAATCCTAAAATAATAGATGTTGCTATAGAAAGAAAGCAACGTAGAGCTGAAGAAAACTTTAATTTATTGGATAATCATCTTTTACTATCCATTTACCATTCTATTTTCGTTTTTTCACTGTTTTTTTTTTTTTTTTACCTTTATGGAGTATTCCTTATATACAGAAAGACTCGATGGAGTAATCCTCATTTGCTTTTGCTTAAAGTTTTTAATAATAATAAAAATAATTATAATAATTGGCCATTTATTTCTTATTAAAAAAAGTATAAATTGCATGAAAATATTCCCAACCAAGTGCGTGTTCAGATTTTTTTTTAATCATTTCACTGTTCATTATAATTCAGTACTATATTAACATTGATGTTTCAATAATGAAAATCGATTTTAATATAATAAAATTTCGAATTTAAATTTTATTTTTTATACTATTAAAAAAACTAACAAATTAGTAATAAACCAGTGTATTTAAAATATAACGTTATTTAATTAAACTAATTCCAATTCGAATTAGAAAAAAATACAAAAACAATTAAAACGTTTTTTGGGGGGCGATTAAAATAATAATAATAATAATAAATTGAAAAAAAATAACGTTCTGACTTGCTTGCCATTGTTGACTGTCTTGTTCCTTAATGCCCAAAAAGATGGTTGGGGTTGCGCGTTCGGTATTTATTCATTTCAGTTATTAAAATTATTTAAATTCGGATCAAATTTCTTAAATTATCGATTTTATATGACGTTGAATAATATAATTTTAGTATTGTATAATTTTATAATATATTTTAAAAATTGATATAATTTAGTGTAGTATTAAAATTTGTATATTATAATATTCAATATTTTAAAAATTGTATGATTTATTGTAATATTATAATTACATTTTAATTAATAAATCGTATAAAATTACAATCCAAATAAAAGTATAAATTTGCAATTACATTTAAATTGAAAGGTATAATTGATTAAAAAATTACAAATATAATTATTTAAAATATGTTCATTTTATATAATTATATCATCATTTCAATGATATAAATAAATATAATTTTATATATTAATGCATCTAATAGAATCGTAAAGTAAATGTGTAAAAATTTAATCAATAAAATACTTTGTAAAAAGAAGAGGGAAAATAATATTTTTATTATTTTTCTTGCGAGAGAGGAAATAATTTTTACTATTAACTAATAAATTAAAATTAACCACTAAAATACTTTGTCTTTATCAGTATGGGTGTATATTCAGTCAATTTGGTCAAAAAATAAAATAAAATAAATTTTATTTAAAAAATAATCGAACCGATTGAATGAAATAAAAAAATTAAACTAAATAAATTAAAAATTAAATTAAATCAATTAAATTAACTATCAATTCAATTCAATTTTAATTTTTAATTTAATTTTACCAGCCCTATTTATTAATTATAGTTGTTAATTAGCATATTTTTCTGTTGGGCGGCTTAGATGACTTTTCCAATTTTCTAAAATTATGACATGGACTTCGGCTGCCATCCCCAATCTCACCTATAACTCCACTCATTTAATAGGAGGACACAGTCCTTAAGGAAAAAAAAACTTATGCGTTAATTTTTTTTTTTTTTGGATAAAATGGGTCCCTATTTGTTTAAATATAAATTATACTTCACAAATTTCATTCTTAAATTTTCATTTTTTTAATATAGATTTAATATTCAAATTAGATATAATATTTTAGTATTTAATAATCGCATAACTTTTTTTTTCAATAGTAACTGTATAACTATTTTAACAAGAATTTTGAAATAAAACAAAAGAAGTAATATTATATAGTTTATTAACTAATATTTTTTTTCAAAAATTTCAATATGATAATTCATATTTTGATTTGTTTGTTAAATAAATCGAAAGACTAGCACTTTGTAATTGGACAAAATTAGGAAAATAATAAAAAAAAAAAAATGTGTTATTTTATTATGTGAATACAAGAGATTTATTCTATTCCTCAAATTAATTTTGAATTAAAAATATTTTTATAGTCATTAAAATAATATTATAATATGGATATTATATAGATATTTTTAGACCTTTTTAAATACTGACTGTGACATTTTGATATTATTTTTATAATTATAAAAATATTTTTATTTTAAAAATAATTTAAAAAATAAAATAAAATTTTGTTTGAAATAAACATTTGAGCAAAATATTACATTCCCGTAAAAAAAATTAGCAATGGAGAGCGTGAGCACAGGCTCAGAAAAGCGCGTAGGAAAAGCAAACGTGCCACTGCATCACCAAAATGAAAATATTACAAATTACCCCCCAAGCAAGTGATTAAATTTAAAACTAACCCAACAATTATCCACTGTACCAAACACTGAACTTGAGCGTCCTCAACCTCCCTCTCTCTCTTCAAGACAAAGAAAGCCCCTCTCTCTCTCTCTCTCTCTCTCTCTCTTCTCTGGTTTTTGATTAACCATCATGGCCCTTAATTAACTGTGCCCTTCTATTCAAATGAATGGTATACCAGAAAGAGCTGTGAAGGGGAAAAAGAAGCTTTCTTTTCTTATTTCTCTGCATTTTCTTTGAATTTTTTAGAAGCTGTCGAGGGAGGGAGAGATAAAGGAAGGACTTGTTATCTTAACTTTGTCTTCTGTTTTAGAAGAGGTTAAAGATAAAGAATTTGGAAATAATTATTGGGTTTTTTGGATTCTTTAGTTAGAAATTCAGAAAGATGTTTGGGTGTGATTGTTTTTACTGGAATCAAGTCACTGAGTTGGACTTTCCTAACCCAAAACCTTTCTCTTTGCCAGCTCTACTTCCACAGTGGCCTCAAGGTACAAACTTTCCTAATCATTCTACCTTCTTCTTTTCTTTAAAAATGTAAAAAAATAATTTGGATTTATTGTTTATTGTTTTTCTTTTCTCTCTTTTTGGAGTTCTTGAGAGTGAATTATCTGTTGATGACCGTTTGAAATTTGATTGACTTTTTCTCTGTTCAATAATTGATAGTATTAATCTGGTTTTTTTTATTATTATTATATATGTTACCAGTAAAGGTAGTTAATTTTGGGCCTTATCCATGGATCAACTAATAACTGATTCATGTTCTGGTATTCATTGCCAAAATAGTTTCTTGCTGTCTTAGATAGCTCAAAATTTAATGGTAATGCCTTATGTTTTAAGATCGGATGATTTTTAATAATTATTTTCCTATTACATTTAAGAAATACGGGAATTATGGTAAAGTTGCTGGCGATCAATTCCCATATGGTTGTCTATAGCTGCAGAGAAGTTTGTTCAAAACGTTTATGGAAGTGGTCAAAGCTTAGAGACTATGTAATGCCTTTAAACCTTAGGCGTACACGGTATTTGAATTTTGAAACTCTCAGACTACTAGGAATTCCAAAGCTTATAATGCTTGCAGCTCCATACTTGTCCTTTTTTCTTCTTTTCTAAAAGTATGGAATCCGTTTCTTTTTACTTTTAATTTTTTTATTATTCTTTTTTATGTTTCCAAGCTTTTCTACTTTGTTTGTGGCTTAAGCAATGGAGTAACATCTGTTTGTTCTTTTCTGTTCTTTAAATTAAAGAAATCAGTAGGTGTTGCTTATGGGGGCTACTTTTTCTTTAAAAAAATAAAAAAATTGAGTTGGTTTTCTGTAAGGGGATTTTTTTCAAATGCATCAAGGACCTATTGCTTCTTCAAAACATGCTGAATTTTATATTTTATGTGATTTAAGAATGTTGGGTATCCATTTATCAGTTGAGTTGCTTATGGGAACTGCAACCATGATTTATTTGTTTAATCATTCAAGTAATCCATGAATTGACCTTTCAATGGAGTAACTACGCTATTGATGTCTTTCTGTTATGGCTCTGGTGGAAAATATTATGCATCCTATGGATGACGCGATGGTGTATTGTCAGGTCAAGGATTTGCCACTGGAAGAATTAACCTAGGAGAGATTGAAGTCATCAAGATCTCCCAATTTGAGTGTGTTTGGAGCTGCAATTCGTTGCGTGGAAAAAACAAAGGATTCACATTTTACAGACCTGTTGGAATCCCTGATGGGTTTTACTGTCTTGGTCACTACTGTCAGTCCAATGACCAACCATTGAGGGGTTATGTTCTTGTTGCTCGTGATTTCAATGCTCAGAACCCTGAAGTTCATTGTGTCCATGACTCAAAGTCAGACTCTCCGGCTCTGAAGCAGCCCCTTAACTACTCCTTGGTTTGGACTACGAATTCAAATAATGATGGTGCTGGTTACTTTTGGCAGCCAAATCCCCCAGTTGGTTATAAGGCAATGGGCATTCTGGTCACTAACAGGCCAGAGGAGCCTGGTGTTGAAGAAGTTCGATGCGTTCGAGCAGATCTTACAGAAAGATGTGAAACTTGCGAACTTCTACTTTCCTCAGATTCAAAAACTTTCGACAACCTGTTTCAGGTTTGGAATACAAGACCCTGCAGAAGGGGAATGTTTGCTAAAGGTGTTTCCACTGGAACGTTCTACTGTGGCACCTACTTGAATTTTGGAGATGATCTTATAGAGGTTGCATGCTTGAAGAATCTCAACAGTAACCTACATGCAATGCCAAATCTCGATCAGATTCATGCACTCATTAAGCACTATGGTCCTACTGTATACTTCCATCCTGATGAAGAGTACTTGCCATCGTCGGTGCAATGGTTCTTTAAAAATGGAGCACTCCTGTACCAAGATGGCAAGCAGAAAGCAGAGCCGATTGACCAGAATGGTTCAATCTTGCCTGGTGGAGGAGTAAATGATGGAGAATATTGGATAGATTTGCCAAATGATGATGGTTGTAGAAATAACATCAAAAGGGGAGATATGGAGAGTGCTGAACTTTATGTTCATGTGAAACCAGCACTTGGAGGAACTTTTACCGATATTGCAATGTGGATATTTTGTCCTTTCAATGGGCCAGCAACCCTCAAAGTTGGGCTGATGAACATACCGATGACTAAGATCGGGGAACATGTGGGTGATTGGGAGCACTATACCCTTCGTATAAGCAACTTCAATGGAGAATTATGGCAAGTCTTCTTCTCAGAGCACAGTGGTGGCCGGTGGGTGGATGCTTCTGAACTGGAGTTCATTGAAGGGAATAGGCCAATTGTTTATTCATCAAAACATGGTCATGCTAGTTATCCTCATGCTGGTACTTACCTTCAAGGGTCACCAAAACTTGGAATTGGAGTGAGAAATGACACTGATCAAAGCAAATATTATGTGGATTCAAGCACCAAGTATCAGCTTATTGCAGCCGAGTATCTTGGAGAAGAAGTCAAAGAACCTTGTTGGTTGCAGTATATGAGAGAATGGGGTCCAAACATTGTGGATGACTCGCGATGTGAAGTAGATAAGATCATTAATCTACTCCCATTTTTTGTTCGATTTTCGGTGGAGAACTTATTTGACCTGTTCCCAACAGAGCTTTATGGCGAGGAGGGGCCAACTGGACCAAAGGAGAAATATAATTGGGTGAGAGACGAGATATGCTAGTATTGCTGCGTGCAAATTTCTTCAACTATTTACGTTCTTTATTTTTACTGTCTGGGAATGCTTAGATGCCTCAGCAAAGCTGTGGTTTCTCTGCAGCTGGATTGGCACCTGTAGTTGCTAGCGCATGGGTGCTATAGACCGTGCACTTTGTGTTCTAAAGGCTATAGGATTGATAACTGTACGTTGCAAGATAGCCAGGCCAATCCGTGCTTTGTAGTATGTGCTTTGCCAAGGTAGCTACAAGCTTGGAGTCTTTGTATAGATTTATATTGTTAGCGGAGATGATGTTTATACTGCAGTCAGCATGAGAAGAATGCAGCTTGAAGTATGTGCTGAACTTTGTGCTTGCAATTGTTTGAGGAATACTTGTGAGGCTAAAGACGTGACATTACCACTCTAGCCACATTCTTGTACATTAAGCCCATTGATGATCGGCCTTTGGCTGTCGTTTTTTACAAGTATTTGAGCATTTACAGAAAAATTTAGCAGTTGCTAACGTAGATATTTGGTATTAGTGTCAAAACAACAGTACGCCACAATTAATGTTCGTAAATATTTCCAATTGGATGACGACATTGGCTTTTACCTCCCTTGTGCAAATTGCAATGAAGACAGACCAATTATTCAGAACTAAAAACTAAATTTTGAAATAATAGCATTCATAAAGAAGATTGCTCCCCCTCAAACATTAAATTTGTACCTGAACTACTTTATTAGATCTCAGGTTTAGATCCTGTTGGTTAAGGAGAAAGTTGCACGCATTAAAGGATGTTAATCAGCCTGGTTATTGATAGACACCAGAATAAGCATGTTCGTAATTGATGTATATATCAGTGTGTCCGCTTCTATTCATACGAAATGATAAATGGCTTTTCATTGGAATTACACATTAGAAACATGAGCTCATATTTACAGATCTAATCTCTATATTAAAAATTTACAATCACCCATCCTCTCAAAAATTCGCCCAGAAGGCAATGCTGTACCCTTCAAAAATAGAAAATGGCAAAAGGCTTAGCAGGATTCAGGATCCTAGCTGCCAAAAAGAAATGAATGAAATGGGCACTATAGTGCTGCTCTTTGCACCCACAGTCAAATTACATTAGAAATTGCACGTATAAACAAAAACAGATGAGCCCATTTGTCACTGTGCCACTGTTTAGGTCCTCCCAGCTTATCTCCTGAGCACATTCTCCACATAAAGCAGTACAACCAATTCTCGTACCCTGGCTTCTAAGGGTTAGCAAGTGAGAAAGGTTAGTGCATTTCCTTAAAATGCCCTTGGAAGGTGGCACATCGGGGGAAACCTCATACACAGATGAGGCCACGTTTGACGTGGGTAAGTTTCTTCCACCTGGTGCAGAAGGAACAACACTTGATCCGGATGCCTTTCGCTCAAATACAGATTCATCAAGAGAAACTCGTTGTACTTCTTCCCATTCTAACGATCTCTTGTATACTTCCCAAGCCATGTCTTGCTCCTCCTTAGTCAGCTTCTCTTCATTCTCTTGCAGAAGGGTCTCATGTTCATGGTAATTGGCAATCCACCTAGAAGGTAATGCATCAGGTATTATCGTCAAAATCACTTTGCACAGTTGACTATTGCAGTCTACTAACTATCCTAATATATATCTACATAAAACTCTCAATGCATTTTGAGATAGAGTGAGAAACTAAGCAGAAGGGTCTCCCCATTGCGTGAGGCCCTCCAATTCTTGAGGATTGGGTATAAATCAGTTATGTATATGCAACCTTCAGCTATACTTAAATTTATGCATAGTCACCGCTTGTAAGACTATATTGATGGAAAAATTGCATGATAGATTGCCATCCTCATTCCTCGCAAAACAAAGAGCATCATAGATAAAACAGAACCCTTTTTTATATTCAAAGAAACTATACTTAAATCAAACAATAAAACTAATTTACATTTCAGTGACGTGTGCAACTGTCCAGGATGAATCCACCGTAAGTAAAGATATTATCAAAAATAAATAATTATGTTAAGAAAAAACCTTGGATGGTGCTTGCCAAGTAAGATCTCCATTAACTTGTGAGAGCAGCTACCATGGGAAAGGAGCACCTTCTGTTTCAATGAATTTCCTGATAGGCAGCTACTGTCATCCATTTGTCTATCCTCTTGGCTAAGCTCAGTTAGAGGGTCGGAATTCTCATCATCACCAAATTCAAAGAGATGCAACATTTCTTCTCTGGAAATAGTTCTATTTACTTGTTGTCTATCAACCACCCTTGCAGCAAGCCCTTCCTTAGTCACCTGTTTACATCATGCTCTTCATAATATTGTTTCAAAAAACATAAATTTAGTAGTGCAGTTGGTGATTCCATTACCTGACGCTTATAAATTTTTTCTTCCATCGTTCCATGTGCCAACAATCTGTAAGCAAACACTGGCTTTTTCTGGCCATATCTGAAGAAATGGAAAATATATCTATTAGATTCAGCTGTATGACTCAAATTGCTTAAAATTTCAATTAAGAGAAACGCATTAGATAAAAGCCACCTCCAAGCCCGATAAATGGCCTGAAGATCATAAGTTGGATTCCAAGAACCATCAACAATAACTACACGGTTAGCAGCATGAAGATTAATCCCCAGAGATCCAGCTCTGGTTGAAATCAAGGTGCATTTCACTCTCTTGTTCTCAGGGTCATTAAACTTCTCCACCAATCTTTGCCTTTCAGAGCTCTCAGTTCTTCCATCTAGTCTGTTGGATAAGTCAGAGAAGGTTAACTTCACAATTCTTTGTTATTCAAATACAAAGAATATCACGCATATGGTAGATTTGCAGCCGTAAATACCCACCTGTACCAATCTTTTCCTTTTCTCCAAAACTTTCCTTTCTTACCATGTCGGGGCAATCTTGACTTATAAAATTCAATGAGATCTAAGGTGGGTATACTCTGGCTAAAAACTAATGCCTTATCACCGACACGAGAACATACAGTTAAAATATCAAGCAGCAATACCATTTTGCCACTGTAATCAAGATCTTTGTAACTATTTTCTTGAAGAAGATGATTCCACCAGCTCTGAAAGACAAAGAATTGGTATCCATCAACAAGATTACCAAAAGAAAATCTCATACATACCTAGAGAATCAATACCAATGGACTTCAAAGCAATTTATAGTACTGTATAAGGACGAAGACACATAACATGATAATAAGATGACGAGAAATAGAAGCAATTTTTGCAAGCATTTACTAATAAATTACCAACACAATTTGTCACATTCATACCTTCTGAAAAAATCCCTCATCAATTTTCCCTTGCGCAAGACCATTAGCATTCCTCGGCTTCTCTGTTAGTACCAAAAAAGGCCATAAAACAAATGCATACATAAGGCAAAGAGTGAGGGGAAAAAGGTCAGATACATCTTAAACACAAGCTTTGCAAATGTGGTTATAGGATAAAGGCTATATCTGCTAATCTACAGATAATGCAGTAGAAGAATTGTCATAATCTATTTTCCCTCTAATTTTGCAAGCCTGACTCTGCTTTTGGCTAATCCTTATGAAAATAGCTTTATATCAGCCTTATCTTGCCAACGAACATTGATTCAAGGAATGCAAAAGCTTGAAAAATTGGAATCTAATAACATACATTTTGAACTTTTATTTGGGTTTTGGCTCTATATCAGGCTTACATAACACAGACGGGTTTTTCTTTCTCATTATTTTGTACACTCATCTCTAATTACTTGATTATTTAGAGCTAGGACCACTTTGTATTAACAATTTTAGAAATTCTAAAAAATATTACAACCTTAATCACATTATTTTTGAGTCTCTAGTTCGGACCAGACTAAAACGTAAACAAATCTTGTGATACGTCAACTTGATTAATTCCCTTGAAGTATTTTGTTTTAGTTCAAACATGATTCCAAATTTGCTCAATTTACAACATAAAAAAGTATTAGCCAATGTTAGATTAACCTGAAAAATAATTAGCAATGATTCACAAATCACAAGCATAAGATAATTTTGACCCACAGCATAATATGTCCATAACATATCAACTAAGCAAGAATGAAAAGAGAAACAGTAGGAAGAAAAATGAAGGCTTACCTCCAATAACTGTATTGTAGTCTACATTTTCATCACTAGAACTTTCACCCACAACATAATTATCAACAGTTTCCTCATGACTGACGTAGTCTCTTTCTTTTCTCAATTGCAAAATCCCAGGATGGTTCCTATCTGCCAAGCGCAAAATTTTCATCAGCACAAGCAAACACAGAGAAATAAGACAATTAATTTTAAAAAATAACACTATGCCTCAATATATGCATTAAGGAGCAATCCAGCTCTTCTTCCAATTACTTGATAATTTCCACAAGCACCCTCTTCACATATGCTCAAAATTCTTGTTTTCAGGATGAATCCTAACTCATCAAACAGCAAGTTTTTCTAGGTATAGTTGGATATAATTATATACAGTAACCTGCCCTCATTATTTCACCACTTGGCTAAAGCCCAAGTGATCTTTGATGGCTATATGTGTTGCATTTAAGGCCTACTGTTGCATTACTGGCAATTTCAGCATAGTGATTTGGGAATATCATGAGAGAAACAGATTGTTGATCTTGTGGACACAATAACAGACAGTGAACTAGCCTGCTTCCACCAATAACAGCTATACAATGTGTTGCTTTTTCGATCTACTGTCAAATTACTAGTTGTTTCAGCATATGATTTGGAAATATTAAGGAAAACAGATTATGAACCTTAGCTGATACAGGCATTAGACCACTTCACTCCTGCTGATTCCTAAATGTTAGCAGGCAGCACCTTTTTTTGCATGATTTCGCACTCCCCTTTCCTCATTTTAGAAATAAAAAAGCATTTGGATTGAGAATATACCTGAGCCAATGACTGGTATCCGGCAAAAAAATTCTTCCTTATCTTTTCATTGGAAACATTTTTCTTTGTGAACCCATGCACATCAAGGAACCATTTATACAATTTCCTCTGCAATGGAGATAGCTTCACAGCAATCACAAAGACAGTTTTAGGTGGCAGGTCCTTCTTCACCACATTCATGTCCATTCTTTGGACAAATCCTTTTAATTGTTCATAAAGGATATGAGATCTCTGGTTCATAATTTTTACATCAGTGGCAGTTGAATTAGTATGCTGTCCATTCTCTATAGGATTTTGGAAGCTGCAAACAAAGCCAAGCAGACCTCTAAACAAGTTAAAAATATATATATATATCATAACCAATTTTACTGCAGAGTAAGAAGTCTTGCCGGTTTCTAAACTCATGGCTGCTACCAAGAAAACCTTCTCTTACAAAATCAACCATCTGTTTCAGATAAAAATCCAATAAGTAATATAACATCAAACGAAAAGGCAAGCTATTTTTATTAGCTCATCATAAAATAAAAACCTACACAGTAATATTCCATTAGATTGTTCTGGAGAGGTGATCCTGTTAATGCAATCCTTCTCTGGCAGTTCACTTGTTTCAGTGCTTGGGTGGTGTCTGCTCTGGTATTCTTTATTATATGAGCTTCATCACAAACCAGTATATCAGGTCCATCCTGACAATTGAAAGAACATTTGATCAATAACTCTGTAACGTTTACAACTGTGTAATGTTCATCATTAAATGCAAATTAGCAGCCATATCAAATAATTCACATCTAATATTTTTTTCAGAAAAAATGATACTATCATGAGAATAAGTACACCAAAAACTGACTAAAGGTTTATTAAGTAAAATTTCAGAAATTTCAATAATAATAAGCCTTTTATCACATGGATTGAGGAATTGGTGTCAGTTGTAGATGTGAGTTTGAATGATTTACCTTAATAGATCTGCCCTTTCAGTAGATCTAGTGGTCTTACTGAGACAAAAAGTGTTCAACAACTTTAATAAGCTAAAAGCCAAACTTCAGATTTTGAGAACAAGAATGTAAGAAGATTTGTCCCATTTCCTTGGATAAATTCCTAACAAGGAGAAAATTAATATATAATTTACAAGAAAGGAACACCTCACTTTTCAAGATTGGTTCAGTTTGCTCCAATAAATTCCTAAGGAAGGGAGGATGGATACATTTGATTACAGGTTAAGCCAAACCTCACTTTTCAAAATTGGTTCCATTTGCTCAGACAATTCCTAATCAAGGGAAGATGGATAATATAATTACAGGTAAAGGCAAACCTCACTTTTCAAGTGGCTCAATTTTGACGACTTCAAGGCAGTTGATAGGAGAAGAAAGAGAGAGAGAGAGAGAGAGAAAGAAAAAGATATGTAACGTATGAGAAATATTAAGCTCTGTTTGATGACAATGTTCAGAAGTAACTGTCTCTCGTACGATTGCAAGTCCAATTACTATAAACACGTCACCACCTCACATTTGATTAAATTCCAAGCTTTTTAAGTGAATAAACTAAACATATAACAGCAGCAGTTTTTTACAAAAAACTTTGTGGGCTTGCACATGCAAATGTGTCTTTTTAAATGCTATCCAGCATAAATGAAGGACACAACTTTCTAGACTATCCTCTACTTAAGCTGTATTCACACATGTCCAAATTATACATATCATCCAACTGTATTCTTCTCTATAGTTATGCATCTCTCTCATCGAAATAATAAAGAATCAAGCAGAAATGGTAATAACACGATTGGCACTACTAATGTATTGCAAATAGAATTCAATGTAACAGAAAAATCAAACTCTTCTGCATTTCCTAACATAATTTCTACAAACTGGGGAACGTTCTTTAAATCAAAGTCATCGTGCAAATTATAGAATTACAGCCAAGTTTTGAACCAAAAGTTCAATATAATTTGCACCTAATTCAGTCTTTTCCCATCAGAAGTTAATGTATTGCTAGCATTATTGCATAAAGAAGTTGATATATGGATGAAGGACTTGCCATGTTTTTGTTTTCAAATGTGAAATTGTTATAAAAGCCAACAAAAAGAGTTCAGTATACATATCATCAAATAAAGATCCGATTTTTTATTAAAGAAAAGGACCAAGCAGAAAAAATTGATTTCAATAATGAATTCAAGTGGTCCAAATGAAGCATTAAATTAACGATCTATGCACTCTTAAACGACAGCAGAGAATTTCAGGGATTAACTGCAAAGCACAACAAATCTCTCTAGCTATGTTTCTATCCTTGACATTCTTTCCAAGAGATAAGTTTTGAAAAGCAGCATAGCCAATGAGAAAAACACCGCCCTTAGCTCTCCATTTTGTGAACAATTCTGCTCTTCCCCCCCTAATGCCAGAAACCCAACACTGTAAAATTCATTTCTTCTTAATGCAACCAAAATAGAAGGAAAGGAAAAAAGGTATTTAACGAAACCTTGATACATCTTCCAACACACAAACACGTAGAGGCTTTAATTCGGAAGGCCTCCACTTTGCAAACTCCTGCCGCCAATTGTGAAGTACATTCACAGGGGTAACAATAAGTGCAGTTTTTAAGCCCATTTCAATACTTCTCATAGCAGTATACAAGAAAGCTATCACCTGCAGATAGAATATAATTATAAGGCAAATAACACATTTCAAGCAAGCAACAACCCTAGGCAACATGAGAACAGTTGACAGCATTATGGTACCACATTTAACTTCACATTGTTATTAGCATTGCCATACACATAGAAAACCACCAGCATTGCATGTCAGATTTAGAATGAAGGCATTATTCCTAACATCAATGCCATGGAGGATACATCAAATGTTGAATTGAATGTTATGTATCATAATTGATATTTTTTTACCTATCATCTAAGAACTCCACTTGCATCTCTCTACTTTCTACTCCCTTATTCATTTTGCCTCTCTAATTCTGTCTTCTAAATTATCAAAAGGGGCCAAGCAGTTTTAAGTTGTGGTAATTAAATTAGTTGGTGATCCAAGTTCTTCCTTCATCTTGTGGTAGCAATTTTTGTTCACGTGAGCCTAACTTTCTCTTTGGAGTTGCCCATGTGATGGTTTATACTACTTTTTCATTCTTCACTTTATTATCTATGGTCCTTGTTATCTTTTTTCTTTCCACAAGTGGTCTTAATTTTAAGAAATAAAAAAGTCATGACATCAACACGATACCTGAAAAGTTTTACCCAGGCCCATTGTATGAGCTAAAATGCATCCGAGACCCCTGTCTCCAGACTTTACTTTCCCAATTGACTGAATGATATTCTCCCACATAAATCGTACCCCTGCCACCTGCAGTTAAAATATCGGTTAATAACAAAATTATGATAAAATTTAAACAATAGCAAAAATACCAGCATCAATAAAGAGCTTTAACAATGCATACATTAGGAAACTAAAAAAAAATTGATTTAGAGACTCACTTCCACCACTTGGACTCTTAAATTTCACACATGTAAATACCAGATCTGATGAATGAGTTAACCAGAGGAATCATCAAATTGCAATTAACAGAGAACCATATGTTTAACTTAAAAGAGATGACAAAACTAACTTTACCAATGATGTCATTGTGAATGAGGCACCAGAAATGGAAAAAAAAATATCACACCAAAAGCAAATAATAAATAACTCAATTGAAGAACAGCTATTGAGCTATGATTATATTGCAAAGTTCAAAGTAGAAAGTAACTTGATGGGCTTTCAGCTTTGCTGATATGCTCGGAGGAATCCTCACAGCCTCTTCACCTTTTTCCCTTACAACATTCACTATATAACCAGAGGCAGCATCACCAAGCACTTCGATGCTAGCACCTTCAGGTAAGTTTCCATTGCGGCTTAAAGGGCTCATCATCTTGGATTTGTCCGTAAATTGTACTTTCAGCGACTCAAGACGTTCCTGACGTTCCTACATAAGACAGAAACAAGATAGACAATTTAGTATCATAATACCATATTGATACCCGATTTGACTGAATAAATTGTTTGACCTATGGCACCTTTTCAATCGCAATTTTCTTTTGGGTCTCTTCTCCTAATTCAGCATCATCAAGGATCCTACGCATCTTCTTCTTCCTCTTTCTCTTGCTGCAGATATAAAAAAAAAAAGTAAAATAATTTGAGAATCATGTGCAAGAGATGAAGCACATAACAAACCTTTGACGGACTAGGAAAGAAGAATTTTTATCTTGGAACCAAGATCGAACAGGAATAAAATAAAAGTAATCCGAGAACATAAATTAGAACAAATAATGAAACCACAAAAAACAAATTATAGACTATAGAAATCAGTCACATAACTCAGAATAAACTACCTTACTGCATTACTTGTATCTACATCTGAGTTCTCTGACTCGCTATCAGAGCTTGTAACACTGATATCTCCCAACCCCGTGGCTTTCTCCAGTTCAGATGTCAACCTTTGTATCTGACTAGGAGAGCAGCAATAACACTGCCATCCAGTAGCTTCTGCCTTGGACAAGCATTCTTCACCAATGTTCCTCTTTATGCAAGTGGCACAGAATAATGTTTTGCATGACTTGCAACTTACTAAGTCATTGCCCTGTCTGCAACATCCACTGTAGTATTCCAAACACTCAAGATCCTGCAAACATTAACTTCAATGTTAAAATAGAGGAACATAATGGAAAAAAGATGTGTTACTATTTAAATTATTGGCACCAAAATGTTGTAGAAGATTAGCAAGACAAGTATATCAGTAAATGGTCATAAGGTGCTAGTGTTCTTCCACCATAACAACCATTAGCATTCTATCATAAATCAATATATAGCATATATAAGCAATCTCATTATAAGACCAGATACTGGTTGTTAAAAATCCATACATTTGTGTGCATATTCTCCTCAATAGTGTGTTTGCAATCCTTGCAAATAATAACTTTCAAAAGAGGATGGGAATGCACTTTGACAGCAATTTTATCACAAATAGTACAATGAAACTCTCCATCCACACACTGTGAAAGAGAGCCATCAGCACTAGAGCCCCAGAATTTTTCTTGTGAAGTTGACACATTGTCCACTTTACTGTCATCACAAACTGATTCATTCATTACAACATCAGCTTCATCATCACTGTCAAGGCTAATGGTTCTCATCTTTTTAACATCAGTTACTGGTTCCTCGCACTCATTTGGATGCTTGGACCTTTTGGATTCAGTGAAATCCAGCAAAACAGACTCAGCAAGCACTGGGTTCCCATTACTCATTGGTTGTTCTGAATCCAAGTTCTTCGAACCTTCTGAGACATCTTTCTTCAAATTTTCACATGTGAATTCAGTATAGTGGTTAGGCACATCTTCCCCAGGATCACGTGTTTTGTCATTGGAAATGGCATATGCAGGCAGCTGATCATCTTCCTTTCCTTCCATCACCTGAAGATAGGAAAAATTGGATTTTTTTAATAAAAAGTTGACACTCTAATTCAATAACAATGCTTAGCAATTGGTATAAGGAAGAAATGGCAAAATCTATTAAAGAGAATTTCCGATTTACAGATAAGCAACTGAAAAACAGAATTAATTAGCCCAAAAAGACCTCTTTTGAGCAACAAAAGTTGGTTTTAAACAATTTCAAATTATAAGTTCTCCACACTAAAATTGCTTAAGGGGGGGCTCACAGAAAGGTGAAAACTAAATAATGACCATAGGATTCATGACAGTCATGTATGAAATACTTAAAATGAGTTTCTATTCAAATGTACCAGCAAGGAACGGCAAAAGTTTATTATCAAAAATTAAATGACAATGTAAAAAACAAAACAACAGAAATAAAGAGCTCAAATCAACACCTGTTCAGATCTCTTGCGATATCTTCGTTTTTTTAGATGAAGTTGAAGTTTTCGATCAATTCTTGCATCATCTTCCTCTTTGACCTTTTAAAATTAAAGAATGAAAAGGAACCATACAAATTCAGATACTGTCTACACATATAATTATAACAAAACTTTGCCAATCATAGCAATAAACAAACAAAAGATTGCATGAAGCCCCAAAAGGCTGTAGCTTTCAAGAGTGCATCTAGAATCACATATGGAAAAATTGGAAAACATCAATACAGCATGGCCATGGTGAAATAATCAGCAGACATCAACTCAAATGCAGAGACAGACAGAGATAAAGCACCTCCACAACTATCATCAAGCAGATGCAAAAAGAAAAAAGTGAAAAATCCTTAGCAGAAATTGCTAAAAAGAATATGAAAAATCAACAATTTCAAAAGTTCAAGACTAGCCATTGGACGTTACGTTGGAAAACAAATGATGTGAAAGCAAACCACAACGGCTCAACTGAACTGTTCCTTTCAAGCTTAACAATTGAAATCAAGCAATGCATAGGGAGAAAAAATCAAATGTCAACTCCACAAGAGTGATTAGAAACATAATTTCACAAACTACCAATACGATGGAGGTCTAATCAAAGGCCCTTACCATTTGCAATCCATATCAAATAAATGCACAGAGATCTCCAAAGTAAAGCAATTTTGTTAGATAGACTGTCTCAGCAAACTCTATACACCATGAAGCCAATTGCTGAAAAACAAAGCAAGCAGCAATCAGGAGGTGTTCGCATCACCTCCTCAGGCATTAAAATAATTGGAACTAGAGCAGGCTGACGTGATTGTCACTTAAACCATTTCTAAAAATAGGTGGATGATGGATCCCATTAGAAACAAGAAGCCTTTCTTTCCTTTTTTTTAAATAAAACAAGCAATCTATTCAAGCTACTTAACTTGAAAAAGGCTAAAGAAGACCTAAGAAAAATGATTCCATATCCAAAATCTTAATCCGAAAACTTGAGGAAAGAACAACAAAAACATGAGTCGTAACAGTACTTACAAACCTTTTTGTAGTTTTTTCTCTGTTCCTCAGACAGAACCAGTTCTTTTTCATTTGCTATGGCATTTGCAATAAACGGATCAGTGTAACTGCCTTCAACATCTTCGATCTCCTCAACCTGGCAGAAAGCAAACAATATGCCAAAAAAAACAAGTCTAAAGATTAAAAGAGAGAGAAAAAGAACCAGATCTTGAAGTAGAAAACCACAAATATATAAGCCGCAACTGTGCATCTTTCAGCCAATCTGATAATATATCTCGTCATTAAGTAGGAAGTAAATGGTCACTCACCATTGACAACAAAAAGAATTCATGAGATCTCATTTTCCATCAACTAATCACATAACACGCACCCATTTTAGATGCACCCAAAACAGTATTCTCCTATCAAAATCCAAAAATTGCTCGAAGTCAACAACCAACAATCTAGATAATAGTGGATTTTGTTGGATGCACAATGTGAATGGAAATTATCTTCCTCTATTTGGTGCCTCCTTTAATTTTTTTACATGTACAAGAATACTGAGGGAGCAGCAGCCGCAATCTAATTTACAGATATTAGCATCATCTAGCTTTTTTTTTTTTCTGTTATCTTTGAACACTACTTTTTAGATTTTTTTAACAGAAGGAATTTTAGATTCTGACTTATAGTTTCATTCAGCATACTATCTACTTTCTACTTTGGGATTAATGAACATCTAGAGCCTTACCAAATTAGCATACAAAGCATGCTTCAGTAAAAGCTGTTGCGATTCACCACAGCATACCGCTTCAGTAAAACAGAATTTGCAATCAATGACAAAATATTTTTCCTTAAACAAACTTTCTTCAGTCCCCAAAAGTTGGCTCCCTGATTTTCTATTTGTTTAAGGACTTCTACTTTTTAACCTACTCCCCAAGATTTTATGGATCTCCTGCACATATGCAATGAAATGACTTTATATAAATCCATTCAGCACACCAATTGCTCAAAGTTAGAGTTAAGTTTTACCCCACAACTTATACTGTTTCCTAATGGACAGATAGCAAAGAAGTAAACATGCCTTCAGGATTGAGATATTGGCATCTCAGAACAAAATTAGAGCAAAGATAGCACAGAATTAGTTAATATACAATTTAAAATTTTGTAATTAAAGGGCTGAAAGCAGAATGCCACAAGACTGAAAGTTAAGGATTAGAATTAAAAATCTGACCTCATTGACTCCCGGAAATCTGAGTCCCATCTCTGCAGCTTCCTGAGGAGTATTAGCTAGATAGACAGCAGCACAATGCTTGGTACCAAATGAAGCAACATCCTTATAATGACTACCCGATGATAGTTTCTCAAGAGAGTCCCAATCTACAGCTCCATTTTCTACTACATCCCCCTTGGTTCCATCGCTACAAAGTTTTTTCTCCAGAAATCCACTGGCACCTTCCTCCAATAGTTTCCCATGCCGTCTGAATAAACATCATACATCTCTTCCAGTCAAATTTAGACCCTGCTGAGTTCACTATGTGAAGTGACAGCAAAAGAATACCTTCTTCCTGGCCTCTGGCTTTGAAGATAATTCTCAGCATCAGCTACTGCCACTGTAATTTCAGTAGTCAGTTGAGATCCTACCCAGTGTGCCCTTCTTTTCCATGCTTCAGTATGACAACCATTTGGAGCCTGACTTTCAATCCACTTATACAGGCTTGGAAGCTCAATACCAGCCCCATCTAGTTGTTCCTGAGAAGAGAAGAAGGTACATAGGAAAAAAAAAAAAAAAAGAAAAAAAAGAACAGGAAATGAATGGAAGAAAGAAAAATTTAGATGACATGGCCAATAATACATATTTAGGGGTAAAAGTAAGGGCACCTAACGCTCAAATTGAGCAAATAGTTTAACTTACGATTGATACTACAGACTCATAAAAAAGATGCTTAATCGCATCCAGCGTTGCTTATTTTGGTTTGATAATTGAATTCTGAGAGATAAATTGCATGAAGATAAAAGATTACATTAGTTCACTTGAAAATCAATATTGCCAATAATGTTAAAAATTCAATTAAAATGTTGGAAAAAAATAAAAATGATTTAGATATGTAACAAAAGAAGCATGCATTTTAGGAGAGAGGTTGCAATTGATATGGTAAAATGAAAACCATGCTCCAAGATCATGCAAGCATTGAAATTGACAATTAGAATCACCTTATCTATTCAGATTGAAGGAAGAAGCAGACCAACAAGTGAGCACTTTCAGTCTCTAGCTCATCAAGCACAGTTTCCCACTCCTCCTTGAAAGTAATCATCTCGACTTGGACAGCTGCCTCCAGCTAATAGTTTTATAGAAAATAAGAAGTGGATCAGTAACAGGTCAAGTTGAAGAATCCAGGTCAGGTGGACAAAGCAGGATGAACTCACATCATCACCATGAAAACTTTGAGCCAACTCCTCTCTCACATCATGCTCCACTTTGGAAAGAGACTCCTTTTCAAGTACTTCTTGAGCTTCTGCAGCCTAAAACTAGCATTAGATAACTTTCTGAAAAATCAATCAAATGGAATATACGAACTCATGCAAAAAAAGCGTCATACTTTACTCTCAACTTCCAAAAATTCAGCAACTAGCCCTTCTATGTCCTGCTCAGTCAAAGGTTCCTGTAAATGGACGCTACAAAAATTCAATGGTACATCCATGCATTTTGAGACTTTTGTAAATAATAAGTGAATAAATACGTAATATGAATTCACCAGTAAGAATCAAAACAGCACTTTCATAAGAAAAATGTCTTCATTACCCAATCAGCAGAAGTTAGTAAAGAATAAAGGAAAAATAAAGACTTGCCTCAATTTGTATTCCATCATCTTGTCCAGATGTAGATGGCCAATCATCATCTGAATCAACAATAAAAGAATCGCTAGAGGCACTTTCAACACCTTCAAGTTGCTTGTGTTTTTCTTCCATTTTCTCCGGCTTACATCAGATAGAAAGCCACCTCCAAGAGTGAGGACCAGTAAATTAACTATATTGATTAGTCATAACAAAGCCAGTCTCGCTCAAATTAAGATCCCTTGCCAATATCTAGCAATCATGCAACCAAAAGAAATTGAAAAAGTAACCCATCCAAAATTAAACACTAGAATTCAAAGCAACATAATAGTACAATGGTATCCACTCTTAGATTAAGTTACAACAGTTACACTCTGGAGGACCTTTTAAGCTCGTAACTATAAATTAGAAAGAGGTTCCACCTGACTTCCCACTAGATCAACATGGCCAAAGGACCTTAGATACATGCCAGCGTGAGATAGATCAATATAAATTTGTGAAATGCCATGAGTTTGTCAAAAGGTTTTACAGACATACAATTTGAAGAGAAAAAAGGGCACCCGAAAACTAGATAGGGAGTTAAGACCCTTCTAGTTAAAAGGAATCAAAAACCAGGAACCGGATCATTCTTCAAGATTTCAGCAATCTACTGTACATAAAATAGGAAGTATTAAAAATACACATACATAATAAATAGGAAACTTCATAATTTTCACGCCTAAGGACGGAGTGTCGGAAGCAAAAATGCCATAAAAGATTAGTGCTATTCCTTAACAGCCTACTCCGCATAAATTGAAAGACTCGAGCACTTCAAATTTTTATGAACTGGTCAAACCATCCATAAAATTTATCAAGCTGCTACGTAAATATGATGGAAGGTTTCAAATGTAAAATCACAGAATACATTCTAACAAACTGTAGTTCTAGTTTGTTGTCAAATTAGCCAAAAGCCCAAGTAAGCATAAAAATCTAAACCCCAAAAAACCGACATATAAACATAGACACAACAATGTAATGCAAAGCAAACGACTTCTAGTATATTCTTTATTACAGAAAACTTCAAAGCACAGTCAAAACTGGAAGGGAAAAAACCCCAAATTTATCCCCATTCTGCCTCTGTTTTGTGTATACTTCGTCGAACATGAAAATTGTTTAGAGAGATAATGTCCCTATGCCCAGAATGACATCAAAATCGATGAATAGCAACAGTTGAAATGAAGTTGGAGTTGATCACTAACCTTGAAGCTTCTGGGGCAGAAAGGATCCGCTCTGGGTTTTGGTGGTAGGAGAGAAAACAAGAGAATCTGTTTTGATATTTTAGGATCTCTTCAGTGAGAGCATAATTAAAAATTGAGTATGGCAACGTACAGTTTGAAGATGAAGAATGTAATGAATTAAGTGGGTGTTTTCGGTAATTTTGAAATTATTGTATGGGTCAATTGGTAAATTTGAAATAAAGATGTGGGTCGTACCGTAATTTTGAAATTGTATTGGGGTTTAAAGGTAAATTCGAAATAATGGAGTGGGTGTCTCAAGCTAAACGTACGCACGACGTGACCTCGTAATTTAATAAAAAATATATGTTAAAATTTTTTTTAAAAAAAATAACTTTTAGTTATTTATTTTAATATCTATCACTTTTATATTGTTAAAAAATTCAAATACTTCGTAATTTAATAAAAAATAATACTCTGTGTTCATAACATATAATTTCAAATTTTATTTTAAAAGGAATAATAAGGCCATGAAAACAATAATAATAACATTTTTATACAAAAAAGTAAAAAACTTAATAATTGTTCTAATAATCCAAATTTTACGATAAGAATTTAGGAAATTAAATAAACCAATTTATTAACAATTGTCTAAGAAAGACTAATTTAAATGTGGATGCATCGATTGTATTTTTTTTAATTACTCTTAGCAAAACCATTTTAGTAAATTAATTAGATTATTTTTATCTATAAATTTTTTTTCCTTACACTCTAATATTTATTTATATACAGTA
>CANXYI011045981.1:0-18829 GCA_948208565.1 Hura crepitans
TTTGCTATTGCCACAATTATACAAGATCCCAAAGCTCCACCAAAGTGAATCAATGGAGATGGTATTTATAGCGCAACAGCTGAACCATATATTACACCTTTAAAATACAGAAAAAAAAAATTGAAATAAATCAAAGAAAAGATGCTTTCTATTTGGCATATGTATTTCTCTTTCCAGAAATAAATTAAAGTTCTATTTCCTTTTTTCTCCTAATACCAATAAAGTTATCATAATTGTTTTCAAAAATTAAAAGTTAACATCATAAATTATTTTACCATTCAGTAAAAAAAAAAATCATAAAGTAAAATTCTGAGTACATAAAATGTTTCAAACTTAGTAGAGATTGAAAATAAAAAAAAAAAATTAGGGTGCAAAGTCATCTTCAAGGTAAAGCAGAGCCGACGTGAGTTGAAATGGGCCAAAATGTGGGCAAGCCAGCCCGTGTCTTGTAGCTCTTCAATACGTGAGTGGGCCTGCCAAAAACCATACATTGCCATTTCCATTAAAGGGAGGGACCTACACATTTTCATTTATAAATCACAGAGTAAATTCTATGATTTTAGTCTGATTCACATCCATCTATCTACAGATGGATGAATAAAATTAATCCATATTATAAGAGTATGTATTTATTTTCTAGATTTAGCTAAAAGTTTCCATTCCCAATTAATTACTCTTTTCATCTTGAATTGAATTCCTCCAAATTTAATTTATTTTTCTTCTTCTTAGGTCCACATGAGCCCATTAAAGGGTAAAAACTTCTAAAATGAGCAATACATTATGATTGTAAGCAAGGGCTATCCCTGTGCTTAGTGGATGCGGATGAATTTTTCTCAGCTTTTTCTTTTTTTTTTTAATTATATAAATGGACAAAATAATAATCAAATTTTAATCAATTAAAAAAAAAATCAAACTATCAATCAATTTAAATTATACATGATTGTTTTCTAAACCTTTTGATTTCATACTGTGCAATATATATAAAAAAAAAAGAGAATTTGAGAATCTGGAGGACCCCAGCCGAAAAAGACAATTAATGAAAGTGGCTTTGGGAGAAAAGCTTGAAAAAGGAGGAAGAAAATGAAAATGGATGGAAAAGTGGATGGAAGTTGACTAATGATTAGACTCATCTCATGTTGTTCGTTACAAATTCAAACTAAAATGATCTTTGACTCATAATAATCCTTTCTTTATCCGAACCCATCAACTCAGCTTTTCCTCAATTCTTGCTATCACTTTAATTCATCTACTTTTGCCTCTCTTTTTATGGATATATTTTTTCCTTCACAAATCATTCAATTAATATGTTTTACTAGTAAACAAAAAAAAGAAAAGCTATAAAATAATACTCTTGCTATCTGTTCCTCCCCCTTTAATTTTGTCGGGATTGAATAAAATAGAACAATTTAATTTCAATATAAATAGTAAAATGAAGTAGAGTTTGGCACGAGGAGGAGGAGAGAAATCGTGCAGGAGTGATTATACACTCAATGGAAAGCTTTGTAGCTTTGAAGGAAGTTGAAGATGTTACAAAGATTTGTTCCAACTTTTTCCAATTTCTATCATTAAAAGTATCCAAAAAGGAAAATATTGGGTCGTAATTAATGAAGTCACTTCTTTTAAGGAGAAAACATAAAATCTCAATTATCTAAAAGATTACAAAGGCAGAGAGTAGCTATTGAGTGTTCCTTCCACTAATTAATTATAAGCTATGCACATGCAATTGAAAATCAAAATCATAGCTTTAAAAGAAGAGTTTCATTCACATGGCGACAGACCACCCCTTAAGACTTCCCTCCCTCCACCTTCATGTCTTCCACTCACCTACTCCATTCTCTTATCCTTTATATGCTTGTGCGACTTTTTTATTGAAATTTCATACCATTTTGCAATTTTTTACCATGCTATAATATATATAAGCGTCCAAATAAATAATAATAATAATAAAAAGAAAGTTGGATGCATGGGAAAGAATGATTCGATAAGCAGAAGAGCAACTCCATCCATTCCGCACTTCTTGCCTTATTCCCACTCCAATAAAATTCTTGGTGCTGTTCTAATAGTGCCGAATCTCTGCTCTTTTTTTTTTTAAATAAAATTATTATTTGATAATAGCATTAATTAATAAAATATATAAGTTTATCTCTTTTATATAAAGCCGTGAATTTTAACAGTGGATAGTATTAAAATATATATATATATATATATATAATACTATTACGAATTTCAATATAAGAATATTTTGCTGCTGTGCCTGTATCGCGCTTTTTATATGTCCAATTTTAAATTTTCTATAGATGCGCAGATAAATCTATTACGTATGTAATTTTTTTTTTAATTTTTATATAATAGGAAATCAAAACTTTCCTTTTATTTTATTATGGTGCCTATGGAACATTGAAACTCTGAAATAGGCTATTTATGTTCCTGTCTCTAATATTCTCATTCTCCTCTATCCACTTCTGCCTCGCACAAGCTCCAAATCATTATTAATCTATATTCGTGAGGAAATTTTCCTGAAAGTGGGTCATTTGCCCTTTTTATTCGTGAGTAAAACGCTCTGCTTCCCAAAACCTATAAAAGTTACTGTGTTTGCACAGTGATGGCCATATCAAAGGGAATAATACGATGGTAAAATCGTCCAACCTCTCACTTTTCAAGGGTACTTTTGGGCCTCCGTGAAACTTAACCTTTTTTTTAAGAGAGGCCCACCACACCACCATGGCACCTTCCTATCAACTCGCCGGACTTTCCAGTCGGATTTGAGTAATGAGTTTTGTTTTATTTAGCATATGTATTTTTCGATTTGTTTATAGATAGATTTAATGATACACCACCACGTAGAAAGATTGAAATTTTATTATATAATGTTCGTCTATTTATTTATTTACACACACACACTCTCATCTCTATAAAAGCAGCGTTTACACAGAGATACATAACATAACAGCATCTAATTAACTTTTCGTAGTAGCAATACATACGCCTTCACTTCAAAAACAAACTTTTGGGGTTCTTTAATGGCGATTTCCACCCTCTTTCATGTTCTTGTAGTTTTGCTATCAACCATTATATCAACTTCAAATGCAAACGTAGAAGGTAATGCTTACATAAATATTCTGTCATCTGTTGGGCATATATAATATTTGAAAATTGATTAACAAAAGAGAAATGATATCAACAGGAGACGCTCTGTATGCGTTGAGAAAAGCAGTGAAGGATCCACGACTTGTTCTTCAAAGCTGGGATCCTACTTTGGTGGATCCTTGTACTTGGTTTCACGTCACTTGTGATTCTGATAATCGTGTCACCCGACTGTAAGTATCATTTCATTCATGTCTACTCTTTTTTCTCTTGTCAACGTAATTTGCTTCACTTCATCTCTAAATACACTCTTTTTCAACCATTCGTCTTTAGTTCCCTATTGAAATTTTTCATAACAAATAACTGTTTTTGAAACATGAAATATTATTTTGGATGAATATAAATTGTCTGTTTAGTATTGGCGTATGTTCTGTCTGGTTTGTTCATTTGTTTTCAGTTCAATCATTTTGTCATAACTTGTTTTGTCTGGGAAAGGTCAATTCTATCCCAAATTTACCTAAACAGTAAATATGATCAGCTACTTATTTAGTCAGCCCACCTGTGAAATCTATACTATCAAAGAAAGAAAAAATGAAAATAGTATATTGTCCATGCCTTATCCTCAAATTTAGTTGTTGGATTGAAGCCTTGTTTAATTATAAAAGAAGAGGATTTTGTGATACATGGAAAGCAGGGACCTTGGAAACACAAAGCTGTCGGGCAGCCTTGTACCTGAATTAGGCAAACTCGAGCGTCTGCAGTATCTGTAAGCACATGTTTTTTACTTCCCCATTTCACCTTTCTGTTCTTTCTTGCCTAATTATTACTAGAAAATTCTTATCTAGAGTGAGTGAGTAATAATATCAAGTCATATTTTTTTATAATTAATTATGTATTTTATATAAAAAAATTATTTGTTTATATGATAATTTGTTACTAATAAAGTATTAACCGGTTTTGACCATATATTTCTTTTTACAAAAAAAATTCTTAAAATTTGATTTATGAACCAATATGTATGAATCCCATATATGGAGGCAGTGGCGGAGCTGTAGAGAAGGGGTAATTTTAAAAAAAAAAAAAAAATAACTGGTGTTAATTGAACTGCCCGTATCAACAAAGAATTTACAATTTTGAGTACGTAGAGGCCCCCAATAGCTGTAAATTTATTTCACATGTAGAGGTCCTCTCGTACGTGCAATACTCATATCACATGTAACACCTTTTTTTTTTCTTTTTTCAAATATGCGACACTTAAAAGCAGCAAATTTTGTATTTTTTTTTCAGTGAACTGTACATGAATGAGCTAGTGGGTCCTATACCAAAGGAGCTTGGAAACCTGAAGAGCCTTGTCAGCTTGGACCTTTATCACAATAACCTTACAGGGACTATTCCTGCTTCTCTCTCTAAGCTCTCCAATCTCAAATTCCTGTAATGTTTTTTCTTTTCCTCTTCTTTTAGTTTTGGTAGGAATAGTCTATACGCAGAAAAAAAGTTCATGAGATTGGTTTCAAGCTCACAATTTTACAGTTCTGAAACTAGTGAACTTGCTTGCGCCTCTAACAGTTTGGAAATTATTTTTCATCAAAATTGAGTTTTTATATTTATTTATAAACTGAAACCAATAATAAAACTAATATATGGAATAAATAATTTTTATTATTACAAATAAGAATTGCTAATAGAAATTTTGGATTTGGTTTGGCTGATGGGTTACGTAATGGTTATGCAGAAGACTGAATGGTAACCAATTGAGAGGAAGGATACCGAGGGAGCTTACCAAACTAAGAAACCTCAAGATCCTGTTAGCCATCTGTTTAATCTCTAAAATGTCCTTATTTTTTAAACGGTTTTTTATCTTTTGTTTTCTCATCCTGATGAAAATATATATGTGGTGCAGCGACGTGTCAACTAATGATTTATGCGGCACAATCCCTACCTGGGGTTCATTCTCTAAATTCTCAGAAGAAAGGTGCGAATATATATTCAACTATTATTACAAGAGTCATTGTTTTTTCCCTCGAAATTTTTATGGTTTTTTTAAGTCGTTGCTTATTGGATGCAGCTTTAAGAATAACCAAAAATTGGAAGGACCAGAATTGATGGGATTTGTAAGATATGACGTAGGAGGAAACTGTTAAGGATAATACTCTAAGAAACTGTTTATTCTGTATACGTAACATTTTCTTATTCCATATATTAACTCTTTATATGGAAGGAGCTATGATGTATTTTCACGTATAAAACTTATTAATTACTATAGACTTGAACCAAGAAAGCCACTTAATGTTAGGGTAAATGGGTACCTGTATTTCATTTTTGCCTTCCAACTTGTGTAGAGAGTGATGTTCTGATTTCAAGCACCAAGCAATACAATGTTGGAATGGAAAATTTGACTTTATTCTCATTCATGGAAATTAACACTATCTCGTTTATTCAATGATCTTCACCCAATTACAAGGGAATGGTTCATTCCAGAAGCCCAAATCGTCTCTTCGCTCAACCTCCGATCAATTCCTTCAAAGTTCTGAGTAAATATAAAATGCAATCAATTCCACGGGACAGCGTCTCAGTTGGGTCTCCTTATGTTATTGATAGCCAGTATAGACTTGACAACAAATTCTGCAGGCTTGCCTGGACTGGAATGCATTGGCAGGGAAAGAAATCTGTACCATAATGAAAATGCTAAACGGATAAAATAGGGAAGCACTTCTTTCCCTAAATGCTCCGGGAAATGAAACCTATAATTTTCACAATCAGAAGAACATGTCAGATGTCAAAACTCTTGTCCTGCCAGTCAGAATTAATAGCTTCTGTTCTGCTGGAACTCAGGTTTCTACGAAGCAGGCCAACAGAGGATACAAACCAAATCTTAATTGAGGATACACCAACTATGAGCTATCAGAGTCAAAATTCGAACCAGATCAACCTTGAAACATCAGGCAAATCATCGCACAAGCAAATTCTTTGAAAGCCAAACAACGATCTCCATCCAAGATCTGTGGAAAGTTAAAATTGATAATTTCTGTTTTTCCCTTTTCATTAAGAGTCAAAAGATGAGACAGTATTGATATTGATCCAGCCATTAGTTAGACTACTAATTTAAGGCAAACAGTGATTGCAAGAAAAATAAAAAGGCATTTAACTCTTAATTCCTTAGGGAAAATATAAAATTTCTTCACCAGTGAGACGTCAAGGCAATTGTCAATAATTAATTAATGCCAAGTGCTCATAGTAAAAATTAAGAAATGATTAATAGAGACAAAAATGATACAAGTAATTGACAGATTATATTTAGTTATCTACAATTCTTCACCTGTACTGAATCATGAGAGAACTCACATGCTCAATCTTTTCTAGCCGAACTAGAAACAAAATTGTTGCCTCAAATGAGTAAAATCAATCTCCACCTGCATCAAGCAAATCATTAGAAGCTGCAAGTAGCAGAGTGATAACAAAATAAAATCAACAACAGGAACTGATAACAAACTAAAATTAACAATATACAATCAAATATGAGTATACCATGATTATTTTAGTATTTATACTCCGTATTATCATGATTATATTTGTTGGGACACTACAGTGCGCCTAACAAGAGACCAGAATAAGTCACTTGAGGATTGGGTCCTTGAGCTATCTCGGGAAAGTATTGGGGATGAAAAATGGGAAAGGAAAACGGTACTTTCGGGAATACCTATTGCAGGTTTTCTCAACATCAAAGAATCAGTCCAGTTAATTTTTTTCTGACAAAACTAACATTCCCATTGAAAGGTGTACATGTTGGCATTTCAATTAGTACAAGAATATGTGCAAAATTAATGGTTGAGAACTTTTCATAGTCTGCTCCATTTGTGTTTTTAGTCCGAAGCACAATTTTCATACCTAAAAAGCGCATTTTTAAGTTTTTGGGCATGTTAGCCCCGTTCTAATTACAAAAACAAAAATCTCTCCGCAACAGCCATGTTTTAACATCACTCATCGACAGCTAAATAAACAAACAAATGCATTAGATCCCGAAATACCTCTGATGTGAACAGCATCATTGACATTTTCAGAACCAGTGAAGGATGAATGGCTGTTAGATAATATTATTGGAGTCAAAGGAGGCGAGGCCATGTCTCCAACCAACTCTGAATTCTGAGTAGCTTCCTCTCTCTTATAGATGTTCATTGCCATTGCTCTAAAACTGCTGGAGGGTATGGAGAAACTGCGAGTCATAGCCTGAGAAGGTGTTGGCAGAGGAGTTGCTCCTGTCAACACCATTGATCTACGTGCAGGACGGGAATGACCCTTAGCTGCTAAAGGAGCTGAATGACCAAGCAAACTCAAAGTCCTAGGTGACTTGGCAGCTGAACTAGCTGGGGGCCGAGGAAGCTCATGAAGCTCATTTATCGTAGGTGAGGACAGAAAAGTAGGGGAAGCTGTTGGAGATACTTTTGGTGACACCCTTGGAGACACTTTAGGAGATGATGACAGCAGCTTTGCTGTTGGACTCTGCAAAATGGGTCCTGAGAACAATCCAGAAGGGTCCATTGAAGCCGGTTTGGTAGGCGATGCTTTACTTGTTATGGGACCTGAAAAGCCTTGTCGTTTTATTTTCTTAGAATCAGAAGTAGTTGGTGTGTCAAGCGGTGAGGCCAAGAACCCATCAACCAGAGGAGGAGGTAATTGTGCAGAAGCATCTTTGTTGCTTTCTCTGAGAACTAATTCTGGAATAGTAATTGTGGATCCTGGAAGTTTCCCATCTACTAATTTTTCATATTTTCCAGGTTCTAGAGGGGAGGAATGCCACAAATTGTGTGCCCCTCCACTCAAACTTGCTTTTAATGTTTCAGGAACTACACTAACTGATCTTGCAGAACTTGGACTTTTTGTATCACCTGGGGTAGGCAGTACATATGTGTTGAATTTTCTTGTAAATGATGGCCGCATTTGTATTTTTCCAGCTGAATCGCATTTATTCTCAGCAAAAAGTGGAGCTGATACACTGTTTTTTCTAATTTCTCCCCTAAAAGAAAAGGATTTCCTGAAGCTTGTGCCTAGATTTTCCTGCAGATATGCCAAAATAAGCATTATCATTTCTATGCTAAAAGCATCTTTAGAAGCAGAATATCAGGGGTTCTAATGGAGTTTATAAATGAGCATCTGAGAAAAAAAAATCATTTGACATCATGGATTTCTAGATACATATCCATGTCAGTATCTAAATGCATGAAAACCAAAATTGCCTGACAACAGTTGCCCACAAAATAAAAAAGAAAAGAAAATTGATAACGGAATAGGGTATTTGAGGACAGAATGATTTATAAGTTTTTATATATGCAATGTATTTTATTTATATTTTCAACCATTACATCAATCTGCAATTACATTTAAAGCAATTATTTGGCTATCAGATCAAATACAAAGGATGGCAACTTGGAAATCCCAGCAAAATAAGTGATCAATTGACAGAGTTGTAAGTATGAGTGCTCCAAATAAAATATAAGGGCGATTTATTTTCTTTTTTTGATTTCCCTTACCTTTGCAGACTCTAATGTTGAAACTTGAGGAAATTTCACATCTACCAGATCCAACTGCACAAATTGTTCAAAAGTAAGATGAAGTTCTAATACAACAGCGTTTATTGAGAAGTGATACACTCAGATAGTAAAAAGAAAAGCATGATCAGTTCTGGCCATCATGCACACAACAGCAGTGTATAATATGTAGCAGGAACCAAATTGTCCTAGTTGAGTATAAGATAGTCTAGAAGAGCAAAATCAATCCTCTCATCCTCAGCAAAAACTTCTTTCTACCACAGACTTACTTAATAGCATCACAAATGACAGTGATACAATGTTCTAGGACCAAAAGTAAAGTATATGAACATCTTTGGTATCATATGTACGATCAACAGGTAATGAGAAAGGTAAAATCCAGGATTATAAATTGATTACATATGCATATCATTAAACTTGCATTTGAAAGGAAGCAGTAAGTTGATTATCTCCCTCAAATGGAATCACACTGAACTATTACCTCCATTGAGTTTACCGATGTAGAAACATCTTGGTCCTGGTCATATTGTCCATAGTCAAAACTCAATTCCCCATCATCTTGTGCATAACTGGTATTATCATCATTTTCGTCATCGTCATCATCATCTTCCAGTTCACTAAATTGGTAATCTATGTGTTGCTGCTCAGCAACCAATTTCACATATGGCTCAAGTTTTTCAAGAGATTTAAGAGCCTTCTTGAAGAAGCACAACTGCATTCAAGCAGGACAAACCGCAGCATAAGGCAATCATGCAACAAAAAGAAATAGGGGAAATGTTAAAGCAGAAGAAGAAATACCTGAGCAGCATGATGCCTAGCTGCCTGCGTAAGAAGACTTCGAGATTGTCCTTGCTTTAGGGATTTCAGACGAAAAACAAACAAGGTTGCCTCTTCATCATATTCATCATGAGCTGCCTGCAAATGTTGCATAGAAAAGCTTTCTGTCTTCCCACTTCTTCCCCGTCCTTTTTCTCTTTGTCTCATTAGCATATACTCATACACATTCCTGAAGATCAAGTAACAGAATGAGAAGATGCTTAAATTCATGCATGGATGTGAGGAGGAATTAAGTGGCCATATGAGTGAGTGTAGAATGGTGTTCTGAATATTAACAAAAACCTTTTCTCATCACACTGCCTCTTCATCTCCTGCATAAAGCATGGAAAAACAAACTAAGCTGAAATGCTGATAAAACGTTGAACGAGTAAAACAACGAAAAAGCGAAATTCGGCGAGCATTGACAATTTAGTGGGGAAAAAAGACACTTTCAGATGCACAAACAAATCATTCAAGTGAAGTACTTGAGGAGAAAATGGATAAAAAAAGAAGTAAAAACGTGAAAATATCACATAGATATGGTTGAACTGATGAAACATTATGCATGGGAAAACACCATTGCAACTTGCCTTAGGCAGATTGGACAGATACCAAAGAATCTGGAAACAAACCTCTACAGTTCGAAGCTCATTCAAAAGAGACTCTGATGGGATTGTAATTGTCTGTGTTATGTGAGAACGCTGAAATATATAAACCCACAGTTAAATACCAGGACGAGAAAAGATGTGCAACCAATGATACCTTATTCATGAAGAAATACTTACATATCTATCAACAAGTTTCTGGAGTTCAAACTGAACTTTTCCCAGCATCAGTAATACTTTACCTGGAAAGAGACAGAAAAGAAAAAGGCTTTAGCTTCTCTCTTTTCTGCAAAGCAACTTCAGAATGCAATGACCTTATGCATGGATATACATTCCTTAGGATCAGATATAATCAACCAAAATTAATTGCAAAGCGATGATCCAATGGTCTCTTCAGCTAAAGAACATAACATAGGTGCATTCCTGAAGTCTCCGCTATCTCTCTCTGACTCTCTCTTTTGGAATGTGCATGGCTTACAAAACTAACACTATGATTAATAAAAGCATCAATAATTGAAATGCCGAAAGTCTTCTTCATCATTTTTTAACTTACCACTTTCTTCATCATCATTTAATGCAGTTTTTTCAAGAAGACAAGCACCCATTTCACGCAATGATTCTGAAAATTCTGAAAAGATATGAAATTATGTAAGAACAAAACATAAGTGGTATACTGATATATAAATGTCTGCGTGTTTTTTTATATAGAAACATGCAAATCGAGAAGCTTGCAATTTAGATCATTATGGAATTCCTTCCAATCAACATTACAATACTATAACCTGAACCATGATCTAATAAAACAACTAATTGCATATTGAAATATCAGTATTCAGGAATTACAAACATTGTAAAAGAGAAAACTACAAAGTAGATAAAAAATGTGAACCAAGAATAATTAAGTTCCATATTGCTACGGATGGGGTAAAGTGTGAAATACACATAAAGACTCAGCTTATCTAGCCAAATACAAACAAATGAAAACGTCTATTTCACAAAATATAGAGATGCCAGTAGCATCTTATTCATAAGCGCAACGCTTTGGTTTTGACCATAACTTGGAGTGAGGGAAAGGGCATATGGATAAAGAGGAGGAAAAAAAAAAAGCCTGAGTGGCAAACATTAAGGGGAAAAAATAATACTAATAATATTCTCATTGCATTTCCTGATTAATGATTTGCAATAAAAAAAAATTGCAAGAAATCCACAACGGATTATTTTTTTTTTTTAAAAGCAAATAAAAAGTACCATAGGCGCTATTAGCAGTTGCTGCAGCAGCAGAAAGTAAACTATCATAGCAATCTCTCATATCCAGCATATCCTGTGGGAAAAAGAAGAAGAAGAAAGAGGTATTCTATAAGAACAGTAGCCTACATAATGCGAATAATCGAGAGCACAGAAATAACAGCCAATCCAATTATTCTAGCATTTAACCATCATTACTTACAAGCCTAAGCCACCAAAACTATTTGCTCTCGTTAGCAGTTGAATAAAAGCAATCACATCTAATCCATTTATATTAGGAAAGATAACTAAATCATTTCAGAACCTTCCATTAAAACAAAAAGTCTTCTGTTCTAAAGCAGTCAATATTAATCAGATTAGGCCACATATTATTTTTCTTAAACTTAGTAGGTCCCTTAGCTTTCACAGATATTAACTTCATAAGGTCGAGTTAAAATTGGCGAGAAATCGCTGGAAAATAGAGAGAGCAAAATCTGTGTTTACCTTAATTTCTCAGCAATCGAACAGAGACTTATTTTATTTTAATTCTATTTTTGATAAAAAAAAAAAAAAGAGGCAGGTGTACCTGAGAGGCCTGAGCAAGCTCGTCCAACGGAGCCAAAGAAGGAAGATCTTTCCGTTCCTTGTGGTCACCATGGCGAAGAGCGAGTCCTCGCAATTTCTTAAAGGAGCTCTTCATTTTCCTTCCCCTTCCTTCACCGGACAAAAAATGAGAAAATAAACCGATAAAGAGATTTAAGGATCCAAACAGGAGGAGGAGAAGCGGAAACTGGGAGGAATTACTAACAAAAAAAAAAAATCAAATTTCAATATCTCTGTTGAAGCGGAAGCTGTATCTACATTTTCCCTGCCTTTGGCTGGTCACTTCATGGACAATATATAAGACTCCTCAATATATTAATTTCTTGCCATTTTTATTTTCTCTTTTTGAATCAGATTATTGACTTCCTCCTTTCTTCGTTTCTGTTCTTCTTCTGCGCACACACTCTCTCGCTCTTATTTTTCTTAATTTTTAATTTTATCTAAAAAAAATCTTTCTTATTATTATTATTCTTTTCATTTTTCTGCCGCCTATGTGGTATAGCTGAGCATTTACTTGTTTAGACATGGTATATGAATTTATTTACTTGTCATATTCATTCCATAAAAAGTCAAATTTCCTATTTTAAATTTTATATCGGATTTTATTTTTCATTGTTGGCTTTGTGATGTCAATTACAAGTGATATAATAAAAACTAACCATAATTTCTTTTTTTTTTTCAGTAAAGTAATTTTCTCATGAATTGAAGCCAAGTGGAATGAGCATAAATTATTGTAAGAAGTTCAGCATATAATTTTATATTTTAGTCATAAATAAGAAATTATCGTGCATAAATTTCATATAGAATTAATTGGTAAGTTCAACAAATAATAAAATCATGAATAATTAGGCAAGAATGACAATGGGATGGGCAAGGGGTAAGTGGTAAAATTATCAGTTTGTTTGGAGTTAATTATGCATTAATTAAGTTTGTTTGGGAGGATGGAGAATACGAGGGAATACAATCTTCCCAACAATACGTCGGTTCGAAAATAGTAGGAGAGCGATCTTCCGGGGAGGTACTTACTTTATCAGTTTAGAAATGATTTGTCTAAATGCATTTTCCTCTACCCCTTCCCTTCTAACGAAACACGCCCTACGTGGTCAGCTTCTTTTAATTTTTCTCTTTTTAAAAATAATTTCACTTAACAAGAGATGCTTTGGATGATTGACTATATGCCTGGTAATTTAATCAATCAAGGATAGGTTAATAACACGAAACTGACATTTAATTAAGTAATTAAATTCCTAATTATTTTTAATAAAAAGTGCGAATGACGCGTTTTTTTGTTATTATACGCATCATAACCAAAAACACAATTGACTTCTTGATGTGTGTTCTCATGAAAACAAGATCTCTGATTTGTCTTTTACTATTGTCTTTTTTAAGTTTTTATTTCTTTTTTTCTCCGTGTGAAGTGCATGCATATATAAATATAATCATATGTTTATTCATCCTCTCTTTTGTTGTTATTTTTCTGTCATTAGAATCTTGATAACTATAATTATTGATTAATTAGTTAAGCCACGGTAATTAAATATTGATCAAGTTTTAGCATCCAAACAAAGTATTGTTGGTTTGAGTTGTTTCGGGGGAAAAAAAAAAAAGCATTGACGTTTTTGTTGGCTCATATGCAAAAGTTGACAATAAAGAGATAGAAGACCAGAAGAAAACAAAGGTGGTAAAAAAGAAGAAAGACAAATAAAGTCGGGAGTCAAGATTCAAGAAAACGCGTATCAAATTTTTGATATCTAACTTGCGGGGGAGCCTTAGAAATATTTTGGAAAATACTTCAAATATTCTGTGTTCAAAATCTATATATGAGAACTAATTTAACATTTAAACCAATAATAATTATAAATAATTATGCTTATAAATCGTATAGAATAAAAAATATATATATTATTAATTGACTGCGAAAACAGTTTCATGGGCTTTTAGGAATTATTGCAAGTCATGCGACTACATAAACAAAAATCCGCCAAATTTACCTGTGAAACATACAATAAAAAGAGAGTCTCAAAAAATGAGGGATTTGGATTGATATATACAACCAGGTAGGGACGACTTTCAATACGTGGAATCAAAGTCCTCCTAGCGGTAGATTAGATACAACAACTGGAAACGGAAATCTTTGAATTCTAGTTGTAGTAGCCGAATCACTTTTTTGGACAAAAATATAAGGAAAAAGGTTATGTTGAAAATATATTTTTATGAATAAAAAGGCATTACAAGGAGAGACGGCAATGTAAAAAAAAAATAATAATAATAATAAAAAAAAAAACAGAATTCTTGTAGCCGTGCCAGAATTTCACAATACGTATTGACAAATCAAAATTAGGAAATTATCTCAATTTTACGCGCAAATGCCTCTCGCGGTGCTGAACTTGTGATAGATGAAAATACTACCAATCTCTGTCATATCATCAAATAATCAAAACGGATGAATATTCTTGCCTATATATTTTTATTTACGGATAAAATCAATTAGTGAGGTAAAACATATGAAATCCATTTATGATTGACTATAGCTCATTATTAAAGCCATGAAAAAATTCTAAACAGATATCGTAAAATGAAACATCCATATGAATAATTACTTGGCCTAGGGCCTTGGGATGTTCCAAAAACCTAGTTTAAAAGCAATACTAGAGTACGATTTCTTTGCTTCATGACAATCATCTACGATAAGAAAGAGACGGCTAGTTCTGATATTTGGGTTGCCCAACTGATGGCATATCCATAGCCTATTAGACAACCGGTTCCTCAATTACGCACCAACTTCCTTACATGTGTCCTTACAATAGAATCAATTTCCTGAAAATAATTTGCGAACCGAACAGCATATCATTTGAAGATTATCTTTAGAACTTAATTCAACACACGATAGAAAAGGAATCACAAAATATAGTTAAATTTAAATTTTGGCTTAATCATAGAATAGGTCATCTCAGGTGGTCAAACGTAACAAAACAAAGCCATAAAATTTCTGCCACCATTAACATTCATCACCATGTTATTAAATGATCATGATTCTCCAAAGTTATTTCGATGAGGAATTCCTCCTCCGTACTCCCACGAAAGTGTTGAAAATGGAGCCAAAAATAATAATAATAAAACTGGTAGAAATCCTGGAAAGGCAAAAAAAAAAGAAAAATAGTCCTCAAAATTTGCGTGTGATCAACCTAACCAAAATCTCTTCAAGACTAAATAAGTGAGCGAAAAAAGAAAAGGACAGCCAAGAACAGACCCAGGGTGAAAAGCCCTCAGCAAAAGTAACACTTTTGAAGCATAAAATGGCTGATGCACAAAGACTACAGAAATAAACTAACCTGAATTTGAAAGGTTCTTTTGGAGTGTACCAGTATATTGACTAAGCAGTTGCAGCCATTGGTACAGATCTGTAACAAGCTCTCTTTGCTGCCCGCACAATATCCTCAACCTGCACAGGCAATCAGCTAAAATGAATTATATAGGATTTCACAGTTAAGATAGAAATAATTCTGCATTTCAAGTTAAAGCTTTCCTTTAAGACAATTATTAAAAGAAACTCATAGTTATCAGATTAGCTTACGTATCTGTAAAACTTAAACCAACTACCTCGTCACTGGTAATAGATTAGCATACAGAACATAAAACTAGCAACTTCATAGCACTGTTCACAGATTTGCGCAGAAAACATAAAACTATATCAACTAAATAGTCCCGGCAACATTGGATCAGAAAACCATTTGGTCATTGAGTAATTGAATAAACATTTACAGTGGTAAGAATATCAATGTACAAGATACCAAACCAAAATAATCAAGGCAACAATCGGTACTCCTATTGCCTCAAAAATTCACTAAGGTAAAGCATGTCATGAAGAAGATAATCAAATCTAGATGATTGACACAAAAATTGGACCTGTGGTACTGCCATTCTCTCAAGATTTGCTGCATAAGGCATGGGAACATCAGCTCCAGCGATCCTCTCCACTGGGGCATCAAGATAACCAAAACTGTCCTCAATAACAGATGTGCTGTTCAAAGGAAAAAGAACACTTGTAATTCCAAATGACATGCGAATCATGTGATAGAAATCTTCAAATTATAGAAGGAAAGAAGTAAACCAGATTTCAGCTCCAACACCATGCTGTGGGAATCCTTCTTCAACAGTCACCAGTCTGTTGGTTTTCCGGACTGAGGTATTGATTGTGGGTCTATCTAGTGGCCTAATTGAGCGCAAATTAATCACCTATACTACAAGATTAGGTATTACTTTCCAAAGCTAAAGATGGAATAGTTTATAAGGGTATCTGATGTTTTTGTAAGAGTTACCTCAGCGCTGATTCCTTCTTTTTCAAGTATCTCAGCCGCCTGTGCAACAAATAGACGAATTATTTCTGAGAGGAGAACAAAATTCATCTAACATGCGCACAAGGAATTCTCCAAACAAATAACTATGTTTACATGAGTGCCAAGTACAAAATGCTGGAATCCATTTTGCTAAGGCTATCACTTTGTTTTTAACCATCAAAACATTATTCCTTGAGCAAATGACGAATTTATACAGTAAATTTCAGTTATACATTCTGTATAGTTGATACCTCATGATAATATCTGCGTGCTAAATCTAATGGTTTCATTAAACATAACTCATCATATCAGACATGGATAATATGCATTTTCATGAAAGCATTAAAGGTACTGCAACAAACCTTAAGTGCATAGCCAACCATTTTTGAGAAGGCTGTAATAGTCACATCCTTTCCTTCTCTCTCAATCTGGTGAAAGTTACAGTTAGAACATTTAAATGTTAGTGATGAGAGAGGAACTACAATATGAAAATTTGTGACAGCAGAAACATTAAAAGAATCAACTTCTAGACTTCAAGGTGAATACCTTGGCTTTTCCTATTGGGAGGCAAAAACTGGAGTCAAGTGCTTCAGCCGAAACAGGAAATAACTCACCATATCTGAACCACATAACATGATCAACATGCACCACCTAAGACATTATAAACACAACAAAACAAGCATCAAGGGCACCTAATCAAAAGCTACTCACAATAACTCGTTTTCAAGGAAAACAACAGGATCAGGGTCCCTTATGGCAGCTTTTAGGAGTCCACGAGCATCTTCTGATGAGTAAGGAACCAGTACTTTCAATCCCGGGCAGGAGGCATACCATGCTGCATAACACTAGAAATAAATCCAAACAATGCTTTAGGATTTCTGTAGTTGAGATGTAAGTTTTGGGACAACACACACACTTGAATAATTTCACCCAAAACTATTATTAATTTGCTTCATGAAGTCCAATAAGAATTTAATCCAATTGCATGCCTATCTTTTCATCTATAATAATACCATGTATAAAAATGAATTCTTCATCTTAGAATTGGGATATTAGAATAGCATTATATGTTGGAACTATCAATGTTCAAAAGCCTTTTCCAGTAATCAATACCACAAAAAATTTCAAAAGCCATAATCAGAGATCAACTATTGACTGATTATTTACACATAGTAGAAACAATATCAATTTCGAAAGTGTGATATTAAAAGTAAAAATCATATTTTAAGAAGAAAAATTGTAAATACAACCTAACATATACTTTCCGATTGAATATGAAGTTTATTAGCAGAAAGTTTTTGTATCACTATGCATCTTATGAATAGCATACTTTCTTTGCCCTCTATAGACATAAGATTATTGTCTCCCACTGCCCATAAGCTAAGCTCGTATCTCGTCTTGGAAGCCAGGAATAATGCTGAACGCAAGTACACACACACACCCCCAAAAAAAAAATCTTGCGGGGCAGAGGGCAACATCATCTCTTATAATTAAGAAGAAAAATAATCAACCACAAAAGCATATAATGAGCAATTAAAGGATAGGAGAAGAAAAACAAGGGAAAAAGAAAGGGGAAATATACATGGGAGTGCTGAGCACCAACTCCCGCAGCAGCTCCATTAGGTCCTCTGAAAACCATGGGAACAGATAACTGACCAGCAGACATATAGTTTGATTTTGCAGCTGAATTAATAATATGGTCAATTGCCTGCATCAAAGACATGACATAACACAATAATATAAACCATGCAAATCTTGACCAAGAATTTCACAAGATTATAATTTCATACAACTTTAGAACACTAAAAACTGCAATCGTCCTCCAATCACCATTAAAACTTGAATTAAAACCCAAAACATATTAAGACCTAATTAAACAGAAAATATCCTTGTAGGAACTATTAAGAAAAGATATACAAAACGGAACATGCTTAACCTGCATAGAGAAGTTAAATGTCATAAATTCAATAACTGGCTTCAGACCATAGTAAGCAGCACCAACTCCAATGCCAGTAAATCCAGCCTGAAAACAAATGAAATGCAAATGATAGTAAGGAAACAATTATCACTGAGGAACAAAAAAAAAAGCACCACAATAATATGAATAGGAAAAAAAAAGAAAAAAGAAAACGGAAAAAGGAAAGTGACCTCAGTGATTGGGGTATCGAGAACCCTTTCAGGACCATATTTGTCCAAAAGACCTTTAGATATCTACAAAAAGCAGAAGGTAGAAGCTGGTGATCAGTCATGCAGAAATCAAAGAGAAATTATGACCCTCGACAAGCGTACAAAGCCATGAATTTATCTTAGAGGTAAGGTAACTGGACACAAGGTCTCACCTTATATGCACCCTGATATTCCCCAACCTGCACTTAATTCACAACAAAAACACATAAGAGAAACCACAAAGAAAAACAAGGAAATCAATACTATCAATTATTTTCACCTCTTCTCCCATCAAAAGCACTTTGGGATCAGCAGACATTTCCTCGTCAAGAGCAGAGTTAAGTGCTTCTCTAACCGTCATCTGCACATAGTTGCATTTTCACACAATGCTAAATCTCAGCATTTCTAGGAAAATGACGAATGCTTAAAACCAAATAGGCAGTAAACGTGA
>CANXYI011046052.1:0-10215 GCA_948208565.1 Hura crepitans
TTATATGAGTTATAGTGATTAATTGGATGAATTATCGATAGAAACACCCTAGGGATAAAATGGTAATTTTGCATATTAGTACTCTAGGTTGAACTGGGATACCAGAACTTTACAAGAATAGGACGGTTATGCATGGATAAATTGTTAGACATGTTTTAAAATGCTTGAATTCACTACTGAGTAATTTATACTCAGTGTGCCTATTTCGGTGCATAGGTACCAAGAATTAGGACGTAGCCTCATAAAGTGTGCAGAGGAGTTTAGAGGCCAATTTTTGAGAAGGTTGATCATGTACATTGTATAGCTTTTGCACTCTATGTACTTAGGTAGGGAAAATAGGTATGATGTATAAAGGGACACATAATTGTATTTTTATATATATGTACAGACAGATTATGTTGTAAATTACCAGTGCTAAGCCTTTTGTGAATGTATGTCTTAGGTGAATGTCTTGTGAGCCTGAGGCTCTATATGATTTCTTGATTTTGGCCTGAGACCTATGATTATCATTTGATAGATGATGATGATAGGTTGATATGTAGGGGACTAAAAGGGTATAGGAGATATGATAACTTGTTATAGAAGTGTTTTACAGTTTGAGAATTTTAGGAGAGTGACCCAAATAGCTTTTATGCTGCCGACTTTTTAGGAAATACTTAACTATTTTGAACTCATTATGTAATTGCATGAGTATGATAACATGGACCTAAATAAACCTTAAGAATAGATATGACTGAGTTTAGTGTCAGATAGAGTTGATTAAGTACAACATGAGTAAAAGTTAAGTGAATGACAATTAGAGAAATTAAGATGGGTGGCCTAGCAGGAGGTGCACTACTTATTGGGCTTTTTTAGGAATCCAATAGGGGGTGTTACATTTTATGGTATCAGAGCATTAGTTAATGTTCCTAGGCTAAGTACATGAGTACAAATGTCTAAGTTTTAAATTTCTTTGAACTATTATGCTGCCCGAGGCTGATAAGGAAATCCTCTATAATAATGATATGGCTGATCAAGTTACCTAAAGGAGGGGCTAAAGAACTGACTAATTTTTCAACCATAGCTATACAAGGGTAGGAAATGTATTAGTACCTAAGCCCAATGATGCTATATAACAACTATAGCCATAAAAGCCTAGCTAATAGCAGGCAAGTTTAACCCTTGTCTTGGTGCATTAGAAAGTTAGTATATGAATAATATCTTACTAGACTCCTAAAGTATGATGAGGAGTTCAATTCCAATGATATGGAGAATGTAAGAGTCCTAGCAGGACTAAATGTAGAGTCAAGGATGCAAATAGCAAAATCCTAGAGAGAGATATTTTGCAGTACTAATGTCAACTGCATATGACATGGAGGAAATGGTAAAAGAAAAGAGGGACCTCCCCCAGAGAGAGAGGTAGTTTACTATGGCACAGTTCAGTGTAAAGACATGAGATGGTGAAAAGAGGAGAGAAGGTTAGTAATAGGCATATTCCAGCCTAAGTCCCAATATTAGACATGGTATCAGGGTAGAGACATGAACAGACCCAGAGGTTTAGACAAGCTTCTATAAATAGACCTCAATTGCCTCATCGGGCTGATAGTACTCTTAGTACATGAGGTAATAAGAATGGACCTCCCATGTAGGCCACTTGTTAGAAGAGGCACTGGGGCAAGTTTAAAGTAGTTAAAAGAGGAGAATGTTTTCAGTGTTGTGCCAAAGACCACTACAGAGGAGAGTGTCCATAGAGGCAAGTAGAGGGTGCTTTGACATAGGCATATAATGTTGCACCCCAGAACAAGGGTCAAAGGCAAATGAAAGGAGAGCAGCCTAGTACCAGCTAAGGTACTAGAACTGAGGCTTATGCTCTAGCTAAGTAGATGCTGTCATAGCTAGAGAAGAGGCTATAGCACTAGATGTTATAACTGGTACTTTTTATTTATGTGATGTTCCAATTTTTGTTTTGATAGACCCTAGTTCTACATATTCCTATGTATGTATTGTACCAGTATGGAATAGGTTGTTAGAGCCTAAACATGTGGATAGAAATAAGAGTTACTAACCCCATAGAGCAGTGTGTGGCTGTGGACAAAGTGTATAGGCAATGCCCACTTGTGATTTAGGGGTATAGATTTGCTACAGATTTGATTGATTTGCCTTTTGATGAGTTTGATGTGATCTTAGGAATGGATTGGCTAATTGAGCATCAAGCGATCATAGATTGTAAACATAAGAAGTTAACCCTTTAAACTGCAGAGGGGCAAATAGTCATAGTGGATGGTGAGAGAAGTCTTTTGAATAATCTTATCTCCACTGTTAAAGCACAAAAACTTCTTTGAAAGGGTTGTGAGGCATATTTGGCTTATGCTATTGACCTGAATATTTCTAACTCTGATTTGGCACATATTCCAGTTGTTTTTGAGTTTTTGATATAATCCATGATGAGCTACCAGGCTTACCACCTCAAAAGGAACTAGATTTGAAATTGAGGTATATCCTAGCACAGCTCCAATATGTATTGCTCCTTATAGAATGGCACATGTTAAACTAAAAGAACTGAAGGTATAGTTGTAAGAGCTAATAGATAAAGGTTTTTATCAGACCTAGTGTATCTCCTTGAGAAGCACTTATGCTATTTGTGAAAAAGAAAGACGTGTCGCTTAAGTTATATATTGGTTATAGGCAGTTGAAAAGAATAACTATGAAGAATAAGTATCCATTGCCTAGGATAGATGACCTCTTTGTTTAGTTGAGAGGGCGGGTGTATTTTCTAAGATTGATCTAAGATCTAGATACCATAAGTTGATGATTAAGGAGGCCAATATTCTCAAAACTACCTTTGAACATGGTACAGGCATTATGAGTTTTTGGTGATGCCATTTGCACTTACCAATGCCCCAGCAGCTTTCATAGATCTCATGAATAGGGTTTTTTAGCCTTATTTTTTTTCAGTTCATAGTGGTGTTCATAGATGATATCCTAGTCCACTTTAGAAGCCAGAAAGAGTATGAATAATATCTCAAGGTTGTGTTACAGACCTTGAGAGTTGAGAGAGAGATAGTTGTATGCTATGCTTAATAAGAGTGAGTTTTGGCTGAGTGAAGTTACTTTTCTAGTCCACATAGTTTCATTAGAAGGAATTAGGGTTGATACCAATAAAGTAAAGGTAGTGCTAGAATGGGAACCACCTAGGAATGTAATTGAGGTGAGAAGTTTTTTGGGTTTAATTGGGTACTATAGTAGATTTGTAAAAGGATTTTCCATCGTTGCCACTTTTTTGACCCGACTAATTAGAAAAAATTCGAGATTTGAGTGGGTTGATAAGTGTCAAGCAAGTTTTGAGCAACTAAAAAAGATACTGGCAAAAGCTCCTATCTTAATTCAACCTTAACAGGGTAAGGACTTCGTAGTGTATAGTGATGCTTCATTGAATGGCTTGGGATGTGTATTGATGCACAAAGGAAAAGTAGTAGCTTATGCTTCGAGATAGTTGAAGCAGTATGAAAGTAATTATCCTACTCAAGACTTAGAGTTAGTTGTTATTGTGTTTGCTTTGAAAATATAAAAGCACTACCTGTACGAAGAGAAAGGCTACATATATATAGATTATAAGAGTTTGAAATACCTTTTTACTTAGAAAGAACTAAACCTAAGATAGACAAGGTGGTTGGATTTGATCAAAGATTATGACTACCTGATTGATTACCACATAGGGAAAGCCAATATAGTGGCAAATGGTTTTAGTAGGAAATTTATGATGGCTTTAAAAACTATCAATGATAGTTTGCAATACACTTTAAAAGATGTTGTATTGGCTGAGTTACATGTGAAGCAAAATTTTAGGTAGCAGATGAAGTATAGTTAGAAGAAAGATGAACAGTTGGTTCAGATGGCAAATAAGGTTAAAGAGGAGAAGGACATAGGGTTTGACCTGACAAAGGATCGGTATCTGTATTATCATAATAGGTTATGTATACCTAGTACAGATAACCTGAGGTTATAGATACTTAGGGAGGAACATGAGGCTCCTTATTGCATGCATCCTAAGAGCATAAAAATGTATTTAGACTTGAAATCTCATTATTGGTGGCCTAGTATAAAAAGAGATTGGGTAGAGTATGTTGCCAAGTGTTTGACATGCTAATAAGTGAAAGTTGAGCATTAGGTTCCTTCTAGATTGTTGCATCCTACAGCAATACTAGAGTCGAAGTGAGAAAGGGTGAATATGGATTTTATGATGGGTTTACCTTTGACCAAAGGTAAATATGATGTTACATGGGTAATTATTGACATATTGACATAGACAGCTCATTTTATCTCAGTTAGGATGGATTATTCCTTAAAAAGGCTGACAAGATTTTATGTGGATGAAATAGTCAAGTTATATGGTGTGCCAGTGACTATGATTTTTGATAGGGATCCTTGTTTTACTTCTAGATTTTGGAAAAAGTTGCAAGTAGCCTTAGGCACCAGACTAGCCTATTACACTGCTTTTCATCTTTAAACTTATAGGTAGTCAAAAAAGGTGATACAGATACTTAAAGATATGTTGCGAGGATATGCTATTGAGCTTATGGGAAACTGGGACTAGTACTTAGCCTTGGCAAAGTATGCCTATAATTATAGTTACCAGTCTAGCTTGGGGATGACCCCATATAAAGCATTGTATGGTAGACGATGCATGACTCCCTAGTGTTGGAGTGAAGTTAGAGAGAGAAAAATTACTAGTGTGGATTTTTATCAAAGATGTTAAAGAGAAAGTGAAGTTAGTTAGAGAAAGGCTAAAAGTAGCTATGGGTAGACAAAAATCATATGCTGACTTAAAGCAGAGAGATATTGAGTATACTGTCAGGGAAAAACTATTCTTTAAGGTTTCTCTATGGAGAAAGGTGCTGAGGTTTAGGAAAAAGGGGAAATTATGTCCCATATTCATAAGACCCAATGAGATTATAGAAAGGGTTAGACTCCTAGCATATATGATGGCACTACCACTCGTGCTATAATAAACACACAATGTCTTTCATGTTTCTATGCTCAGGAGCTATAAATCAGATCCATCACATGTGATTTTGATGGCAGATATTGAGGCACAACTAAATCTAAGTTATGAGGAGGAACCGATACAAATTTTTGCTGGTAAAACAAAGCAGTTGAGGAATAAGTCCACACCACTGGTTAAGGTGCTATGGACATACCATAATATAGAAGAAGCTATCTGGGAGCCAGAAAAGCATATGAAAGCCCAATATCATCATTTATTTGCTTCAGGTAATTTCGAGGATGAAATTTTATTAAGGGGGGAAGAAATGTAAACCTAGTGTTTTGAGGCTCTGTGAATAGTGCCACTGGGTTCAAGAAGTGTGCCTCAGGTGCTAGGTCACTTGCATATAAATGGAGGCAGTGACACTGGTCATGAAACTTTAAAGGGCTTTAATTTAAAGAAAGAGGTAAATTTTAAAAATTTAGCAGAACCAATAATTCATTTTAGACTATAAACTACCACTTGAACCAATAAAAATTCTACAGGCTAAGAAGAACCCAGGATGTGCTATAATGGACCTGAAAATAGCAGACACTGAAGATTAAAAATTCCACTAAGTACATTAGTGAAAGAATTTTTTGGATTTTGAGGTCGTTTGCAAATTATCATTATTTTTGAGGTTGGCATGTAAATTGAGGTAGTCTAAAAACTATATTATCGATGCAATTTGGCCGTGAAAGTTTATGAGCATGTAGAGGGGATAAAAAATATTAATTTTAAAATAAATGATGTAATTGTTCGAGGTTTGTGAGAATTTTGGTGAATTTTTGAAGTTTGTCAAAAATTTGAGATGTTTAAAGATTGCTCAGTTGGCTGTGAGACACACCTACACACTTTCTAGCCAGCGTAGGGCCCTTTACAAGTGTCTGTAAGCTTTGACAAGTGGATAATTCCACTTAAACAAAAGAAGAAAAACTTCTCCCTTGTTGTTTAGGCAATAATGCCACAACAAAGGGGAGTGGCCATTTCTATCTCCTCTTTCATTCCTCTATGGAATTTCTAAGTTCCTAAATTCAAGTTGCGATAATAGGGAAGTCCCTAAAGAAGAATCATGGCCAAAGGAGTTTTCAGCTATTAATTAAAATTCACGAAAGTTTATTAGATAGAAGTTGTCTAGCAAGCAACCAAAGTGAGTTCTCTTCTGATTTCTTTAGTTTTTCCTTGGTTTTTCTTGCTAGAATGGGTTGTTTGAGTGTCCTAACATCTTAGAGGATATGTGTGCATCATGTTTGTGGGAAATTGGAGAAGGGAAAAGCTTTAAGAAGATGGAGAAAGCTTCCATAAGGGCTAGAATAGAGGTGTCAAGAGACTTGAAATGGTGGCAATGTCATCTCTAAGTGAGGCAAGTAAGTGAATTCAACCATTCACTTTATGCCCCTTCAATTTCAACATTTGTTCTTTAGGTTCAAAAATGGTTTGAGTTTATAAAGTATCTTGGATAGGTGTTTTCTTGAATCATTATTGTACATGGCATAATTGAATGAGGATTATATGGTTTATTAATGAAAAGTAGTCATGTTGATGACAAACTTAAACTTGGTCAAGCGGTTTGCAAAGTGGTAAAGGCATGTGTATGGTACTTAATAGGTACGTTGATGTTTAATGTATGTTATGATAATTTTTGGTGTTGGTATGTAATGGAAATTACTTGTAAATTAATGGGGTAATACATGTTGGCATGAAATGGGTGAGTGGCCAAGAGCTTGACTTATGATTATTAGTGTGTATGGCTTGCTTAATGTGGTTTTAGGTAGTGTTTGAGGCTAGAAATGCATGTGCCTTAAACCTATGATCCTTGAATAATTGATACAAATCATGAATATGTGTTTATAATGTTAGCTAAGGCATGTATGGCTTTGTAATGGCATGGCATGCATAGTATAGAGTATACATGTTTGTGTATATACTAGTCTAGTAAGGTGGGAGATATATGTATATTTGGCCTATAAAATATGAAATTAAGAAATGGCATGTAATAAGTATGATCAATGCATAGTGGCATGAGAAACTACCTATTGCCGAGACATGCCATGGGCTTAGATCACATAAATTGGCTTGAAAATGTTGATGTGTGTGTGTATTATGATGAATAATAGGCATGAGATTGGTAATATGTCTAATTTAGTTGGTATGGCATAAAATAAAGCAATAAGTTTAGCTTAAGATGGCATAAATGAAATTATGAAATGGTATGAAGCATAACTTAAAAATAACCTTAAAAAGTTGGCTTAAACTAATATATAAAAAGTGACTTGGAAATTACCTTTAAGGGTTATGGTTTATGAATGCATAATGCACCTAAATTATATGCCTAGAATGGCTAGTATGGTGTGATCCTCTGTGATGGTATGTGTGCCCAGATTTTGGCCTTTTATATAGCCTATATTTTGGGTGGCTTTAGGCCTATGAATGGTTGAAATAACTAGTGAAAATTGCACTAAAAATAAGGTGAAATAGACTTAAAAAGCTTAATTAAACCTTATCGCAATGACTTGTAACTGTCCTAAAATGACCATTACTTAAACCAATAAATCCCTTGGATAGTAAATGGTCTAAAATTATGGAATACTTATGGAATTAAAGCTAGCATAATGTATGATAATTATTGGTAATTATACCTTTAAATATATTTTTTGATAAAATCCCTAGTACAACTTAATTGTGGCCATACTAGATCGGGCTAAATTCTAATGGTGCTGCAAAAAATATAACTGTTTATTTATGAGTTTATAATACTATAAAAAGTCAATTAGTAAAGAAATGGACACAATTTGAGATTAATTGGCCCATTAGATAGACACCCCATAGATGGGTTGACCGATTAACTTAGGGCTCCCTAGCAGCTGCTGTACTGTCTACTCTTCAAACATGGCTAGTACAATGGTGGAGGTCCCTATTGGGGCCATTGTACTAGGTTGTTAGATAGAAAACTTTCTATCTTTGCCACTTAATACCAAATTTGTTATTGCCGATGCAGAGGCATAGGTCCTTGAGCGCTATTACACTAGTCTGTTAGATAGACCAGTTTGCTGGGCAAACACAGCCACTTCATCAATGATCTTTTACATGATGCTGGTGTAGTAGCATAGGTCCTTAAGGGCCACTACACTAGTCTATTGGACAGACTAGTCTGCTAGGCAGACAACTTCTTGTTATTTGTACCTTGGGTGCTAGAATTCACTTGAGCCATTGCAGTGGTACAAGTCTAGAATAGGGACCACTATACTTATTTATTTTCCCTCTAGATCTATTATCTGTCAGGGTTGTCTCTTAAGATGGGCCAACTGAAACTATTAAATAAGATTAATAAAATTTGTATATGGCTATAAAATCTAAAACTAGGGTACTTTAGTATTTTTCCACTTATAATGTTTAAAGGCTTTAAATGGTATAGTTTATGCATGTAATAAATAATAATGATCCAGAACATAATTTATATGAGTTATAGTGACTAATTAGATAAATTACCGATAGAAACACCTTAGGGGCAAAATGGTAATTTTGCATATTAGTACTTTAGGTTGAATTGGGATATCAGAACTTGACAAGAGTAGGAAGGTTATGAATGGATAAACTATTGGACATGTTTTAAAATGCTTGAGCTCACGACTGAGTATTTTATACTCAGTGTATCTATTTTGGTGCCTAGGTACCGTGAAAGACGCAGCCTCACAAAGCCTATAGGGGAGTTTAGAGGTCAATTCTTGAGAAGGTTGATCATGTACATTTCTATAGCTTTTGCACTCTATGTACTTAGGTAGGGAAAATGGGCATGATGTATAAATGGACACATGATTATATTTGTATATATATGTACAGACAGGTTATATTGTAAATGGCTAGTGCTAAGCCTTTTGTGAATTTATGTCTTATGTGAATGTCTTGTGAGCCAAAGGCTCTATGTGATTTCTTGATTATGGCCTGAGACCTGTGATTGTTGTTTGATAGATGATGATGATTGGTTGATATTTGGGGGATCAAAAGGGTCCCAGAGATGTGATAACATGTTATAGAAGTGTTTTACCATTTGAGAATTTTAGGATAGTAACCCGGACAGTTGTTATGCTACTAGATTTTTAGGAAATGCCTAATTGTGATTAACTTATTATGTAATTGTATGAATATGATAACTTAGACCTAAATAAGCTTTAGGAATAGATAGGATTGAGTTTGGTGTTAGATATAATTGATTAAGTATAGCATGAGTAAAAATTAAATGAATAACCATGGGAGAAGTCAATATGGGTGACCTAGCGGGAAGTGCACTGCTAATTAGGCTTCTTTAGGAATCAAGTACATGAGTGCAAATGTCTAAGTTTTAAATTCCTCTAAACTGTTATACTGCATGAGGCTGATAAGGAATTCCTTTATAAAAAAGATATAGCTGATCAAGTTACCCAAAGGAGGGGCCAAAAAACTAACAAATTTGCAACCATAGATATACAAGGGTTGGCAATGTATCGATGCCTGAACCCAATAATGCTGCATAGCAGCCATAGCTATATGAGTCTAGCTAACAATAAGTAGGAGTAACCCCTGTTATGGTACATCAGGAAGTTAGTACATGAAAAAGATTTTACCAGACTCCTAAAGTATGCTAAGGAGTTCATTTCTAATGATATGGAGAATGTAATAGCCTTAGCAAGACTAAATGTAGACTCAAGGATAAAAACAACAAAATCCCAGAGAGAGAGATTTTGTAGTACTAGTGTCAGTTGCATATGACATGGAGGAAATGGTATAAGAAAAGAGGGACCTCATCCAGAGAGAGAGGTAGTTCACTATAGGATAGTCTAATATAATGACAGGAGATAGTGAAAAGAGGAGAGAGGGTCAAGCATAGGAACAGTCCAGCCTAGGTCCCAATATTAGATAAGGTATCAAGGGCAGAGATAGGCATAGACCTAAAGGTCAGGATAAGCTTCTATGAGTAAACCTCGATTAGCTGCTCGAGATGATAGTACTCCTAGTACAGGGGGTAGCAGGAATGGACCACCTATGTGTGCCACTTATAAGAAGAGGCACTGGGGGTAGTTCAAAGCAGGTAGAAGAGGAGAATGTTTTTAGTGTGCTGTTAGAGACCACTACAGAGGAGAATGTCCTTAGAGGTAGGCAAAGGGTGCTTAGACACATGCATATAATGTTGCACCCCATAATAAGGTACAAAGGCAAACTAGAAGAGAGCAGCCTAG
>CANXYI011046062.1:0-10002 GCA_948208565.1 Hura crepitans
TATATATATATGTGTGTGTGTGTGTGTGTGTATATATTTATATATATGAATTAAAAAGAATAAAAACCCTCTCTAAATTAAAAACCCACAAAGGGCAGTCTAGGAAACAATTAGAGGTCGAGAGAAAATATTTAGTTCGAAAATCTTTGAACCATCTAATAATAGGAGTACATGCTGTGCAGTCATATAAATATGTATGCTCATCCTTAATAATCATTCACCGTACAACCACATATGCTAAATGCCCTCTATGGCAAATTAACCTTTCACCCAAGCCTTAGCCTTACCATTATTCACCTCTCAACCTACCTTCCCTAACCTTTCCATTAATTTAACTAGATATGTTTAAGAAACTTCTTATTACCAACCTAGCCTATAACTTCACAACTTCACTCTTTTCTCAAACTCAACCTTTTCTTATGATAAGTCTAAGAAAGAATGATCCTAATAACAAAACATGTACTGACTCACGCATTTAGAAACATTATCACACATATATCACAAATAATAGGTTTACTCACTCACACTCATTCATATATCCATTTTATGAAATAGTACCCATTTTGCCTGTTTATACATCAATCACTAAAGAACATTCATTCATTATAAGAAAAGATGCATTCATCATTCAACATATATCTTCCTTCACCATTCATAAATTCATCATACATCTATCATAAAAGTCGATTCATTCATTCAAAAGTTAAAGTCATGTCTTACATGTATTTACCATTCATTCAAATTTCTCATTCATTTAAGAGGAAAAAAACACATGCATCACTACATTTAGAAAAGATTAGGGGCTAACACATATCATTACATTCATTAGAAATGTATTATTCACCATTTAGTAAGAAACATACATTGCTACTCCTTTATTTAAAAAATATTAGGAACTAATTTGCATATCACTCATTCATCACCAAATTCATTCACTCGCACTTATCCAAGAAAGCACATAGTCAATAGATACATATCCACCCATTCGTTACATATTCACATTGAATCACTCTATCATTAAAGTTATCTCATTCATCCATCACCTTTAGGGTTTCACACTCATTCATAGGATAGAGTGCAATCAATCATTCATTAAAGTCGTCTCATTCGTCACCTTTATGGTTTCATGCCCATTCATCCAAGATAAGATAGAGTGCACTTACTGATCTAAAAGAAAACTAATCACCATATGCATTCATACATTTGCATATGTATCAGTTCATTCATCCAACATTAGCTATACATTTTAGGCACACCACTCATTAAGTTTACAAGCATAAGCATCTTATTAGACATCAGTCATATAAAGGACAAATAACATGCACATGTATAATTTAGAATGGAGTCACATTCCTCTACACATTATAGAAAAAGGTTAATCTTTCTAGTTGTCTTAGAACTAAGCAAAAACTTATCCATGTAAGGCACTATATTCAGTCATGCATGCTTACATGCATTAGCCACATATCTACTATATTTAAGCCTCTAACTGAAGCAATAGTCATGCACTTACATCACACATGACACATGTGCACATGAAATCACTATCCTTAATACGAGATATGGTCCAGACTATTGCTTAAAGACCTATCACTAGATTTGGTTCGGTCAACTTACTTAGAACTATCACCAGATTTGATTTGATCAACATAATTAAACCTATTAGTAGATTTTATTTGGTCAACATAATCAGGCCTATCACCAGATTCAATTTAGCTAGCATAATCAGACTAATCACTAAATTCAATTCCATCAGCATACTTTAGACCTATTACTAAATTCAATTTGGTCAGCTTACTCAGATGTATCACCAGATTCAATTCGATTAGCATACTTAGACTTATCACTAGATTTAGTTCAGTAAACCTACTCAGACCTAACATAAGATTCAGTTTCGTTAGTTTACTCAGACCTATCACTATATTCGATTTGATCAGCATAATTAGACCTATCAATAGATTCAATTTGATCAGCATACTATAGACCTATCACTAGATTCGATTCGATCAACTCTTTTAGACTTATCACTAGATTTTATTGGGGCCATTTACAACAGACCAACTTAAAGGAAAATAGGCACTTGTATTCGATGTAGTTTATCTTCACTAGGAGGTAAATAAGCACCTACATTCAATGTAGTTTTCTTCAGTTTAACATCTCAAAATTCCCTCAGAGGTGAACAGACACTCGTATTTAGTGTAGTTTTCTTCATCTTCAATTCAAAACATTTAAAACCAAATAGGCACTCGTATTTGGTGTAGTTTATCCTCATCTTAAGGCAAACAGGCACCCATAATCTATTTAGTTTTCTTTAGTTCAACATCTTAAATTCCCTTAAAGGTGAATGGGTACCTGTATTTGGTGTAGTTTATCTTCACCCAAAGGCGAGTAGGCATCCGTATTCGATGTAGCATATTTTCAAATGTTATATAGACAAAATCAAAGCAAAAATATGTTATGATTTAGTTAGATTTTCACTTCACTCAAGGATAAGTAGGCACCCACATTTGGTGTAGTTTTGTTCATAATATCAATTCTTTTATTTGAAGGGAAAATACAACTCAAGTTTAGCAAGCTTTTGCAAATGATTCGAGGGCAAGCATCTATACTCGATAAAAGCTTCATGCCATGTTAGTATACCTTCAATTATGTACTTCTAACTTAAGTACTTTGATGTGTACTATTGTTTGGTATTTCACAGCCCACACCAAAGTGGGGGTAACTGTAGATGCCTCACTTTTTAGCCTATGATGATAACTAGAGACAAACTTAAGCAATAAGGCAAGCAACTTGAAAACTAAGTCTATATGGACTAACATGGCATAGGTCCATCGAGACTTAATGCTATGAGGTCCATAACTTAGCCATCCTAGACCAGTTGAGCCTAAAGCCCAAGATCTGCATGGATAAGCTAAAGCCTATGTCAACACAGACTAAATGTAACCTAGCCCAAAGCCCATGTACTGGTAGAAAAATCCATGACTAAGTCTTCACAAATAAAATTGTACAAGTTTGAATGGACTTATCGATGAAAACCTTTTAGAAGCATGAGATTCCTATCTTGGCACTGAATCCCTATCATAAAAGGACTCTACCAACTTTGGAAGGGATATACTGACCCTAGAGCCTATAAATACCCCTTTTATGGTATGAGTAGGGGGGAGGAGCTCAGAAGGAGACAATTCTAAAAGCCTAAACCCATTGTCCGCAAGTCCAGAGAGGGCTTTAACTAAAAATTACTCTACTAGCCCTATTAGCCCACACTCAAATTCTATTCTTCCAAAACCCTATTTTTTGCATTGTTGGTTGAATTCCATTTATAAGGGTAAGATCTAAGGCCTCTCAATTTACATATTGATGCTATTTTTATGGATATATGATCTCTAAGGATTGATCTTAAGTGAGATGATTCTATGTAATCCCCACTTTGATCATAGGAGTAGGTCATTGTTTTAAGCTATTTCATATTGTATCATTGACTTTCATAGTGTTATAACTATTCTTTAATTATCATCCTAATCACACAAACCTATTTATGAGCATGCTAACATTTACACAGATTTACTTTATTGATATATGCATGATCTATCATCTGCTCAAACTTAATTTTGATGATAGTATCCTATTTATCTTAAGAATCATGTTCTCATATATTTTGTTTACCATATTAACATATTCCTCTGATGTTATCATGTTTTATAAATATTCCATTTTTTATGCGTATTGTCTACTTGCTGGAACTATTGCAAGTCTGTATAGACTCCTTCTAACAAGGAACATAGTCTGTACGGATGATCCTATTTTGCTTTATTGGTTTCTATCTATGAAGTTCACATGGACTCCCTCTCATGAGAAACATAGCCCACATAAATATAGTTGTGTTATGCATGCTTATTCTATTATGTAATCTAAATAGACTCCTTCTCATGTGGAATGTAGTCCGCACAGCCATTTACTTTGGATTATAGTTTTAACATGTATTTGTATTTTTTGTCCTCTTTGTCAATCCTTATAAATTTTTATTTGGTGTCGTTAACCTTTTCCTTTGAGTTGTATGCAAGTGACCTTTCTTATTGGAGTGGAGGTCTAAACAAACATAATAACCCTTATAAGCAGTAGTCCATAGAAATATATGCTTAAGCTATAATGAATCTACATGAACTTAATAATACACAGGTGGGATTAGCTTTATGTCATTTGTTGTTTTCTTTTGTTTTGTACTATTTCCGTTTCAATACTCATTTTGGGATGAATAGGTAGTAAATAACTTGTTTTACATGCTAAAGCCTAAATCTCATGTTAAAATGGTTTTCTAACTAATTAATTAGTATTTTCCTAATAAAAAATGGATTTGAGTTTCCATTAGTCAAAAGTCATGAAGAAAAAATATTTTCAATAAAGGCCAATATATTAGAGATAGGAGTTAGGCAATTACCATTAATTCCTTTGGAATTACAAGTAATTATTAGGTCAAATAACAACTAATTAATCACCTAATTTTTGGATGTACAACATACTTATTGTGTACTTTAAATACCACAATTTACTTATTATACATGAAAAGGTGACATAACTTCTTTAAATACAATACATGCTTACTTAAAAAGGGATTGATAAATGTTACAATATACAAAGAAGGCATATTATTAGGGTATAAATAAGATCTAAATTCCAAACCTTTTTGGTGTAGAAGATTAGAGGTCCTGGTGTAGAGGCCAGGTGGTGACTCCACTAACCACTTTCATCCTTAATAAAATACATAATCTCTACAACTAGATTTTTAATTCTTATAAAGTTGACATATCATTTCATATTAGCAATATGTCATTAATTTATAGTACAAGGAAAATTATTGCACTCCCACTAGTCTTCTTATAAACATATGATTCATCTATGTTTTTTGAGAAATCAAACTCTTTGATTGTTTAATAAAAATGGATGTTCTAGCTCTAAGATGCTTGCTTCATCCCATAAATATACATTTGAAGATTCGATACCTAATTGCCATTTCTAAATGCTAAACCATTCAACTATGTCATATACATCTCTTTTGACAAATTCACATTAAAGAAAGCTATTTTCACATCTATTTGCTATATCTCATAATTGTAATGAGCAATAATGACAAGCAAAATTCGAAGGGATTTAAGCGCCACAACTAGAGAAAAGGTCTCATCAAAGTGAATTCATTCCTTTTGATGATAGCTTTTTACTACAAGGCATGCCTTATAGGTAATCACATTGCTTTTCATTCGATCTCTTTCTTAAAGACTTATTTGCATCCAATGGCTTTTATCACCTCAAATGGCTTAACCAAGAACAAACTTTGTTTTCTTACATGTAAACCATCTCAAATTTCTTATTCTTAAGCCATAATTCTAATTTTGAACTTTTTAAAACTCCTCATAGCTTATAAACTCATTATCCTCTACTACAGTCACATCCTTGTCCTAATCCATGTGAAATCCATATCTCTCTATAATAGTCCTAACTTTAATAAATTTTTTATGAACTTGTGTTTCCATAGGCTTTTTTATCACTTAATCAACATGGGCAGTAGGCTCGAGATTAGGTAGTTGATTTACTTCTATTTAAAGGTCTTGAACTTCATCAAGTTCAATCTTACTCACATTATCTCTTTTTAAGAGAAATGTTTCTCAAAAGAGATTGCATGCTTTGAAACAAACACCTATTTTTCTAAATGATGGCATAAGCAGTATCCCAAAGTTTCCTTAGGATACCACATAAATAAGCACTTATCAGATTTAGCTTCAAGCTTATCTACATTATTTTTTTCACATAGGCTAGGGAACCCTATATCTTCATATGTGAAAAAATTGGTTTCTTATTATACCATAGCTCATACGGTGTAACATTAATCGACTTCAATAGGACTTTTTTAATGTATAGAGAGTAGTCTTTAGTGCATAACCTCTAAATGACTTGGGTAAGTCTGTAAGATTTTTCATGAATTAAACTATATCGAATAAGGTTTGATTCTTCCTTTCAAATACACTATTAAGTTATGGTGTATAATAAGAAGTCCTTTGAAACAATATCACATTATCTCTTACATAACCCTGAAATTCTTTTCTTAAGTTTTCACTATCATAATTTGATCGAAATATTTTAATACTATTACTAAGTTGTTTCTTTACTTCATTTCTAAATTCTTTAAACTTATCAAATGCTTCAGACTTGTACTTCATCAAGCATAAATTGCAATACTGTGAATAATCATTGACAAAGGTAATGAAGTACAAAGAACTACTATATGCATGTCTAGTCATTAGACCATATATATTTGTATGTATGAGTTCCAATTATTCACTTGCATGCTTACATTTGCTAGAAAAAAAGTGATTTAGTCATCTTGCATAATTAATAAAACTCACATGTATCATATATTTCATAATTCTAAGCTACCTATCTTATGTAACTTCAACATGCGTATCTTATTCTTGTGACAAAGACAATAATTTTGTAAGAAATGTAACACCCATACTAGTTCCCCAAGAACTAAGTATGTAAGTGTCACATTACACCACCTTATAGCTTATGTATACTAACATACATTTGAAAGAACATTAAGAATATCAATGTAAAAGAATAGAATATATGCAGGTCTAAAAAAACACTATATTAAGAAGATTATTATATGAAGAAATCAACCCTATCTTAAAGTTGGACCCTCAAAACTAAATTGCAAAAGTGTGACCATGTGAGCTTCTGTATAACACTTCCTTTCCTAGAAGTGAGATTGGTTATGATCTAGAGTCAACACAAGGTGTGACGGACTTGCTAACATGACATGACATTGTGGGTTATATGCTTCATAATTTTATAGTGTGTACATACATTAAAATGGTATTATATGTCATGTGCTTCTATGTATGATGTGATGATGATGTATGGTTGAGTGGATATCACTTATAGAAGTGGTTCTCTATAGGTTAAGAATTTTTAGTAGGCCTTCGAATAGCTATGGCTTGATATGTACATAATTACACTTACACACATTTAAAATTGGAACTAGTACCCTCTTTTTAATCTACCTGACTACTTGATATGACATACATTTATGGTTATACAATAAGAAATAATCTACTATATTACAGCCATAAACATATAATTTCTTTTTATGCTTTAAGATATAACAAAAGTTATTAACTAGTTGTAATGTCATAGTTTATTGAGATTTTATGTAAGACTACATAGCACAGTGTCCTATGTCCTCATCAACATTCCCCCTATAATATGCTTATATGATGGTCACATTATCAGTACTCTACTTATATTTAATCAACATCTTTTTACATCTTAAGGTATCTTGTTAGTGACTTAATTTATGCATATGAAAAGATAATTAAAGTGAAGTGGCAATCATGCCTATAGATATGCTAATGTTTATATTAACACTTTGAATACATATCATGCAATAACTTTTATAGTTTAACTTAAGCATTTTATCTGTAGTCTAGTATTAAGCATTTTCATTTTCTGAAAAATGTTAGTTAAATGCAAGATAATTACAAATTCACACATAATCCCATGTGTGACTTGCCTTACCCATATATACTTTAATTGTTGGATGTATCTTCATATTTCATTTTCTAATAACATGCATTCATTTAGCTATTATGACAAATTGACTATTGCCCTTTATTGGCAAAATTTCATATGACATTATGCTATAATGTTACATGTATATATAGATCATGCTATGTGCAGATGCCTCACCTTTTGGCGTACGATGATAACTAGAGATAGGCTCAATCATCAAGGCAAGCATCCTAGGAAATAAGTCCACATGGACTATTATGGCATAGCTCTACCTAAACTTGATGCTATGAGGTCCGAACCTTAGCCAGCCTAGACCAGTTAAGCCCAAAGCCCAAAATCCACATGGATAAACCAAAGCCTATATCTGCATAGACTAAATGTAACTTGGCCTAAGACTTAGCCCAAAGCCTATATATTGGCAAAAAAACCCATAACTAGTTCTGCACAAACTAAGCCGTACAAGTCTATACAGACTTATCGATGAAACTTTTTAAAAGCATAAGATTTTTATCTAAACAATGAATTCTAGTCCTAAAAGGACTCTACCACCTCTATACTGGATAATTTGAACCCAAAACATAAAAATACCCCTCATAAGGTTTGAGAGAGGGGGGAGCTCAAAAAAGAAGCTTGGAGGCTCTATAAGAATAATGTTCTGAGCATCTAAGAGATCTATTCCATGATTCTAAGAGTGAACTCCAAATAGGAATCACTCTACTAGCCCTATTAGCCCACACTCAAAATATTATTCTTCCTAAATCCTACCTTTTTGCATTGTTGCTTGAAGTCAATTGACAAAGATAATATCTAAGGCCTCTCATTCCACATATTGATGTTATTTTCATGGACCTATGATCTCCAAGGATTGATCTCAAGTGAGGCAATTTTATGTAATCCCCACATAGATCATTGTAGTAAGTCATCATTTTAAGATATTTTATATTAGACAATTGACTGTCATTATGTTATAACTATTATGTAATTTTCATCCTAATCATATGGACCTATTTATGAGCATAATGAAGTCCGCATGGACTAAATTTGTTGATATGTGTATGATATGTCATCCATAATATCATGCCCTCTGCCCGATCTATATACCAGACCCGAACATGGGATGCGCGTACACAAAATGATATCTAGTTCTGTTATCCAAAATCACTTAAAATTTAAAACTTTCATATAAGAAAACATTTCTTATCTTGGAAATGTAATAAAACATTGAAAATCGGGAAACTTTTCAAATTTTTACCTGATTAAAAACACTTTTATACACTCAAACCATACATCTTTAACTCATATGGGTCCTTCTGACCCTCCAATCACATCATAAAAACAATGAGCCTTAGGCTCTCATAATCAACATTCTCACATGTAAACTTATCAATTATCACACAACATGTAAGAAATAGGAAATAAAATCCACAGTTAAAATATTTAATACAAAACCCTACTGCAAAATGCATATTAGACCCAATCCCTCTGGGATTATAAGAGCACACTGACCGTAACCATTACATTTACATCATAACTACTATTACAAAAAGAATACAAAAATACCCACGCAGGTGTTATCTTTATGTCTTTTGCTTTCAAAAGCTTTGGCTCTAATCTACTGCCCTATTACCTATGCATCATAAACAAGTAATGCGCTAAGCTTTCGCTTAGTGGTGTAATCACTATAACTTGTAAAAAGGCAATTTATAGGATGTCATATATGTTCATAAACCATTTTGGGTTTTAAAATCACAGCATACATTTTCCAAGATTTATGTGCAACATAAATCATTTTTTGATTTAGAATTATATTCATGCATATATGGTGTCTTATATGTCCACATGTATATTACAAGCATAAATAATGCATTTGATGGCACATTTATTGAGGCAGTATATAAACATCATATAACCACCATATTATTGACATAATGCATCACATACATAAAGTCTTATTCTTTAAGCATCATTTATGCAAAAAATCACAATTATCACAAAATAGTCAGTTTTAGACCATAAGACATAGTAAATACTATATCAAACTCATATATCACAAAGAGTAATAATATACCTATTTTCGGTCATAAGTGCCATTATGCACCTCACAACTGTCCATATTAGCATTTCAAAATATATTTTTATATAATCACTATCAATACTCATACCAGTGCTAATAAACACATTTAAGCATCCCAAGACCAATTTAGAGTCTTTTGATCACAAAATGCCAAATATCACATAATAATGCCATTTAACATAAAATCTCATTTTATTCCTTTTTAAGCCATTTTTAATCATTTAACCGATGCCTATATCCATAAGACAACTAAACAAGACTGGATAACATAATCACTTAGGCTCGAAGGCTCTCTATATTTGAAGATACGTAACTTAAGCCCGAAGGCTCTCCACATCCGTAGATGCAGAAGGCTCTCATACCAT